>QNTS01009544.1:0-14202 GCA_003317085.1 Hucho hucho
ACAGCAAGGTAAAGTTGAACTACATGAGAATTAGCGTCCATTCTCCTGTGTTTTTATTTGATCTGACCTAGTATTGATTCTGAGCTCTTTTTTTCAGTTTCTATTCTGTATTGCTTACTTCTTTACCATTGATATTGAATATTCCATTGTTGAGAAAGAGCTTGCAAGTAAGCATTTCACTGTACTATTTACCCTTGTTGTATCCTGTGCACAGGACAAATAAACGTTGATTGTATTTACATTCACAGCATAGTCCTATGCCAGGGGTGTCAAACTCATTCCACGGAGGGCCTAGTGTCTGCTGGTTTTTGGTGTTTCCTTTCAATTAAGACCTAGACAACCAGGTGAGGGGAGTTCCTTACTAATTACTGACCTTAATTCATCAATCGAATCGAATCGTACTACACCGGCTGTTCCGACACTCGTCGGATGTGGCAGTGCTTGCAAACTATTACAGACTACAAAGGGAAGCACAGCCGAGAGCTACCCAGTGACACGAGCCTACCAGACGAGCTAAATAACTTCTATGCTCGCTTCGAGGCAAGTAACACTGAAACATGCATGAGAGCATCAACTGTTCCGGAAGACTGTGTGATCACACTCTCCACAGCCGATGTGAGTAAGACCTATAAACAGGTCAACATTCACAAAGCCGCTGGGCCAGACGGATTACCAGGACGTGTACTCCGAGCATGCGCTGACCAACTGGCAAGTGTCTTCACTGACATTTTAAACCTCTCCCTGTCTGAGTCTGTAATACCAACATGTTTCAAGCAGACCACCATAGTGCCTGTGCCCAAGAACACTAAGGTAACCTGCCTAAATGACTACCGACCCGTAGCACTCACACCTGTAGCCATGAAATGCTTTGAAAGGCTGGTCATGGCTCACATCAACACCATCATCCCAGAAACCCTAGACCGACTCCAATTTGCATACTGCACCAACAGATCCACAGATGATGCAATCTCTATTGCACTCCACACTGCCCTTTCCCACATGGACAAGAGGAACACCTATGTGAGAATGCTATTCATTGACTACAGCTCAGCATTCAACACCATAATGCCCTCAAAACTCATCACTAAGCTAAGGACCCTGGGACTAAACAGCTCTCTGCAACTGGATCCTAGACTTCCTGACGGGCCGCCCCCAGGTGGTAAGGGTAGGTAACAACACATCCGCCACGCTGATCCTCAACATTTTTGCATCACTGCCTGGTATGGCAACTGCTCGGCCTTCGACCGCAAGGCACTACAGAGGGTAGTGTGTACGGCCCCGTACATCACTGTGGCCAAGCTTCCTGCCATCCAGGACCTCTATACCAGGCGGTGTCAGAGGAAGGCCCTAAACATTGTCAAAGACTCCAGCCACCCTAGTCATAGACTGTTCTCTCTGCTACCGCACAGCAAGCGGTACCGGAGCGCCAAGTCTAGGTCCAAGAGGCTTCTAAACAGCTTCTACCCCCAAGCCATAAGACTCCTGAACAGCTAATCAAATGGCTACCAAGACTATTTGCATCCCCCCCATGCTGCTACTCTGTTATTATCTATGCATAGCCACTTTAACAACCCTACCTGCATGTACATAGTTATCTCAATTACCTCGACACCGGTGCCCTCACACATTGACTCTGTACCGGTACACCCTGTATATAGCCCCGCTATTGTTATTTTCCACTGCTCTTAATTGTTTGTTTTTCTTATCTCTCAAATTTTTCTTAATTTTTATTTTGTAGATATTTTCTTAAAACTGCATCGTTGGTTAAGGGCTTGTAAGGAAGAATTTCACTGTAAGGTCTACACTAGTTGTATTCGGCGCATGTGATAAATAAAATGATATTTGATCAATCAAGTACAAGGCAGGAGCGAAAACCCACAGATACTCGGCTCTCCGTGGAATGAGTTTGACGCGTGTCTTATGCTAACAGACTATATACCTGGGCCATTGACCATTCATACATGTTCAGACTATGACAAGGGCTGCAGTGATCAGTCCATCACCAAGATGACAGTCAAAAGGGTGTGCCAATCTGTCTCCGTGGCAATAGTTGACCAATGGGCATGCTCACCGTTGTCGTTGTCGCCCTCTATGAATTCCAACTCCTCCTCCACGTCGTCATACATCTGTTGCCATGGCTCCAGCTCCTCCTCCTCACACTCCATGAATAAATCGCTGTCCATATTGCTGAACGGATCAAATCATGTCTAATAAACAACTAAGACACAATGAATGGTTCAAATGTCTAGTAAGTGTACACTCATAAGTGTAGATCTATCGCTAGAGAACTATGAACAGTGTCAGAACACCATACAGTACATTAAAAAAGGCCATTGTCGCTTGAGTAAATATCAGTGTTTTATAACTGTAAAGTGTTTGTGTAACTTGTATGAAACTATAAAGTACATTTATTTCATACATTTATTATATTGTAATTTTTTATTACCTTTATTTAACTAGGAAAGTCAGTTAAGAACAAATTCTTATTTTCTATGACGGCCTAGGAACAGTGGGTTAACTGCTCAGGGGGAGAACGACAGATTTTTACCTTGTCAGCTCCGAGATTCGATCTTGCAACCTTTCAGTTACTAGTCCAACGCTCTAACCACTAGGCTACCTGCCGGCTACCTGCCGTAATCTACAGCATTGAAGAGAAAAAAAGCCTATTGATTGAATGATGACAATGTCACTCAGCGACTTGGGTTCAGCAATGTAGAAAATCTGTCCAGGATTTAAATAATCTTATGAAAATGAATTTCTAAAAAGATATAAAAATATATATTAAAGTAAAGTATTGAATGAAAACATTGCTTCTCGGACAATTTTTTGGTCCATTTAAAAAATATATATATACACATAATTGAGTTGATCTATTATTATTCTCTGGTTCATTGTGATAGAATTTCTCGCTAAATGTTCCTGGCAACCACTAGGAAATTTACGAAAGGGGCGGGGGACAAAAATAGTTCTCTACATGCATGCCAGATTTGAGGTGCATGACTCAAATAAAACAGCTGTTCGTTCCGTGAGTCTAACAAGTTATATACATGTATAGCAGAATACATGATCTCGTAATGCAATAGTCGCATTCCAAAGAGATAAGAACCCCAATTCTGCGTCGGCGTACTGTTACTACTGACTCACAACGTGTAGGCTACGCTAGTGATGCCTTTCCACTGTAACGTTCAGCGTGCATATTAGGTATATTTACGGCACAAATATATATATTATTTGTGACACACAAACTAAAAGTAAACCATAAACTATTACAGTTAAATACTTACCCTTTCCAATACGAAGACAGAACGCTAATAAACTAGAACACAGAGATATTCTTCGCGGGCTACATGTTCCCCATTGGAGGCATATTAATCCGCATGAAGGAGACAGACGTTTACCTCTTTCAGCAAATGACATTGGTCAAAACAAAGTTTTGCGTCATTTCCGCTTTAAAATCTGCACTGTGATTGGCTTCCATCAATGTAAAGAAGAGAGGCGGTGCAAAGCGTTTCAGGAAATAGGGTTGCCCTAAAACTGCGTTGTTTTCATAAATTACATTAAAAACGTAATTATTTTAATTAAATTAATTTCTAACACGGTCATTAATACTCAAACACATGAAATAGTATTAATTTCAACCAAATTTGTGTCAATACTAATATCCATACACTCACTAAAGGCAAATTAATTGGAGCTGCAAGCAGCCATTTTGTTATATCATGATGCTATTGATTATCCCTTATTCATGACTCAAATTCCATTGCATTACATTGAGCCATTGGACTTCCTCTTTCGCCTTGTGAGAAAAATGCCCAGACGCTCAGACCCTGACAAAATGCTGTCTAAATGCAAATACACCTCACACGTGATACAATTTTGGAAACATTTGGAATTTTACTTTCATATATGCAAGAAATAATTGTTCAAATACAGCAGTTTAGGAAAGAACATTGCCTCAATCCGAGACTACACTTCCTCCCCTCCAATTTCCAATGGCGCGTAACTGGGGAGGAAGTTTCGTACCTTGGCTGGGGGCTGTGATTTTGAAAATTCTGCAGGGTGTAACAATGATGCAACTTTGCTAAACTGCATACAGTAAGTGTATATTTTGTAGTTGAAAAATTCTTCCACCCTGATGTGAAAGTTAAGTTACAAAGGATTCCTAAACTGTAGGCCTATCGGAAGTGAGGATTATTAACGTTTCTAAACTTTAAAACAGTGACAGGATTGTAGTTCATTGATCCAGCTGTGGTCCATACTTTCAATTAAGAACTCAAGGGCTGGGTTCCCGAGAACTAACTATTGATGTGCTGATTAATGTTACATTCTCACATCACAGTTTTACAGAGTGAACTGTGTGTGTGCGTGCGTGTGTCAAACAAGAAAATTACATAACAATGTGATGTGTGTGTGTGTGTGTGTGTGTGTGTGTGTGTGTGTGTGTGTGTGTGTGTCTGTGTGTGAAAGAGAGAAGGGGTCATCATCCAGGATAATTTATTCACTTTTGGATTCATAGGCCTACATGTAGTCCACTCAACAAAACAATGTTACCAAAAGACTGCTTATAGGCTATAGGCCTAGGCTGTCATCAAGGCAAAGGGTGGCTACCTTGAAGAATCTCAAATATAAAATACATTTTGATTTGTTTAACTTTTTTGGTTACTACATGATTCCATATGTGTTATTTCATAGTTTTTCTGCCTTCACTATTATTCTACAATGTAGAAAATTGTAAAAATAAAGAAAAAACCCTGGAATGAGTAGGTGTGTCCAAACTTTTGACTGGTACTGTATTTGGAAATGTGTATATAAATATTTTATTTTATTCTCTTAGGTTTTAGGTTTAGGCTATTGTAACGCTGAATGGACCAGTAATATTACTGTGAGGTAGCAAACATAACCTATCAGTGCAGCACAGTAGGCAAGCTATCTCCCTCTGGTCCCTATTCATTTGATAAAGGATATGTGTTATGCAGCAATAGGTTTTACCTCAAGTAGCCTAACCAACTATCACAACAGCCTATAACATAAGGATATTGGCCCGTCATTGTGATGTCAAAATTTATCATTGTAGGCAGCAGATTAGCCTAAATGGCATGACATGGATATAGTCTTTATGCCAGATCATGTTCTAGAAATTGTATTCTAGTAAAATGCATTGGTACACAATTCTGTCTATTCATTTGCATTGGTATGTTAACATTTGTTTGCAGCGTTTTCATTCGCTGGACTGGGCTCACTCAGTTCACACCTAGAGATGTAATTTAACACTTTGTATTTCGACACCACTGCTGCTCTCGTATTGCCCATGATATATTAGAGAATACGATTGTAATCTCTTCGTAATCTGAAGACAGACGCTAAATCCCTCTATTTATATTGCTGTAAACCTATTAATAGCCTCGCTCTCAGATGAGAGCATCATAGCCGACAAACATCGTAATATTCCTAGATTAGAACGAGGTGACTCCCAAGGCGGACGGTATTCGGTCCGTCCACCTATGGTCTGGCAGGTTTTTGCCTCCTAGGCTACGGATAAAATGTGGGATGAAGTTGATCCGTCTGCGCCTGTTAAGTATGGCGCTGTCATAGCGGTCACAGTGATCTGTAAGTCATGGCCTTTGTTTTTCATTGTACTATTTGAAGTGTGTTTGTTGCAATGAAATAACCAAGTAAAAAATATAGAATAGACTCTGAATTAAATGTGAAGGCGGGGCAAAGAAATCACTCAGAATATGAAATCGATTTAACGGTTTAAAGAAAAGGCTCTAAAGATAATTTCATTCTCTATTATCATTCAACTTGGTTTGTCTTTTTGTCTCTCTTCTTCTTATTTTATTAGAGAGAGTGATAACTTTGTTGTTATTTTGAATATTAAACAGACAATAACAAAAGTGGTTGTGTTAATTCTAATTTGTGAAGAACACTTACTAAATTTGCCAGCATATATTTATGCTCTCTTTGCAGACATCTGTTATTAAGATGTTATCTTGATGTTATTCAATGTTTTTTTAACAGTTATCCCAGCTCTTAATATCAAGTGCACAGTTAACTCCTGTTCATAAATTCCAGGAGCATGTTAAAATGCTCAGAGTTTCTGTCAGTCCACCCAGAAATATTTGATTTTAAGAGTCCTACATTGCCTCCTCCAAAAACACATCATCAGCTCAGACATCAGAGCTTCACTGTCAGAGTTCTAGTCCATATTCCTGGTCGCCATAATATTTTGCACTCAAATCCACCCACTACACTCTTAGAAAAAAAGGTTCCAAAAGGGTTCTTCGGCTGTCCCCATAGGATAACAATTTTTGGTTCCATGTAGAACCCTTTTAGGTTTTAGGTAGAACACTTTTGGGTTCCATGTAGAACCCTCAGTGGAAAGGGTTCTAAATGGAACCCAAAGGGTTCTACCTGGAAGAAGAACCGAAGAACCCTTTTAGTTGTTTTTTTCTATATGTACAGCTTTCAAGCGATAATGTAGGAGGGAATCAATTCTTTCCATGTTGTTTGTTGCACCGCCAGGCATTGTTCTGTTGAGAAAATGGATTGCTGGGGGTGTGTGTCGATCTTCAGTCCAATTACGTGGCAAGACGGTGTTGGTCACCGGTGCCAACACCGGCATTGGCAAGGAAACGTGCCGTGATATGGCACGTAGAGGTATGGCACAATCACATTATGTAGCTATGTACACAATGTCACAAGTGTGTGTGTGTCATACTGTAAAGACACAATTTGACCTACTTTAAGGCAGGGTGTTATATTGCTGCCTTTGACCATCCCAGGAAATGGTTGCAGTACTGGGAGCAGGGTACCCTCCTCTTTGGACAGAATGTACGCTGTGGGGGGATGGAGTGTGTTGTGTGTTTGTGCCTTCTCTAACTGACTTTAGGGTGCTGCAGGGGCGCGGGTGGTGATGGCATGTCGGGACCTGACACGGGCTGCGAGGGCGGCGGACGAGATTCGTCAGGCCACGGGGAACAGCAACATCGTAGTGCGGCACCTGGACCTGGCCTCTATGTACTCTGTCAGAGAGTTGGCCAAAGAGTTCACTGCCAGTGAGGATCGCCTAGATATACTCATCAACAACGCCGGTGAGCATCAGCAACCACTGGAACAGCCATGTCTGGATGGGAAGCTGGCTCTATGGCTTCAGCAACCACTGGAACAGCCATGTCTGGGCCCAGATTCACAAAATGTCTCAGAGGGAAAAGTGCTGATCTAGGATATTTTTTTCTTCCTTTTAGATCATAACGAATAAGATTACATGGACCGGTGGGACCTGATCCTAGATTAACACTCCTACTCTGAGACGCTTTGTTAATACGGGCCTAGAATGGGAAGCTGTCTCTATGGCATTATGACTGATAAGGATGGTTGATTGCAGTTATATAGCGCTTCATCATGATGGTTGTCTCCATCAGGTGTGATGATGTGCCCTAAGTGGCTAACAGAGGATGGCTTCGAGACACAACTGGCTGTCAATCACCTCGGACACTTTCTGCTGACCAATCTCCTTCTGGGGAAGCTCAAGAGCTCCGCCCCTAGCCGTGTGGTCAATGTGTCTAGCATTGCACACAAAGGGGGTAAACCGGCCTATTGGACTTTTTTCTGCCTTTCCATAATATAGGTCCCATGCAATGTAAAAAACAATGTCTATTTCCCTACGTCTAGGTAAGATCCAGTTTGATGATCTTTTCTTTGCCAAGAGACCGTACAACTCCCTGGTCAGTTACAGGCAGAGCAAGCTGGCCAATGTGCTATTCTCCAGAGAGCTGGCCAGAAGGTTGAAAGGTAAACAGAAATACCCTCGGTTTTCTTTGGCCTTGTGCACATTTATTACAACCATTACAACAACAATATTGTCACCAATAACACTTTTAATTCACTGGCAGATAGGACTTTTTCCAGACACAATGTAGAGGTGTAACACACTGGGATCTGATCCCCTGGTAGGTACGGGGGTGACGTCCTACAGCCTGCATCCCGGGGTGATCAGGACAGAGCTGACTCGCCACGTGGAGACCTGGTTCCCCATGCTGAGGGCCATCCTGTCAGCCCCCTCAGTGCTCCTCATGAAGACCCCCACCCAGGGTGCCCAGACCTCCATCTACTGTGCTGTCACCCCAGGACTGGAGCACAAGTCTGGCAGCTACTTCAGGTAAGCTCTGTGGTGAAAGTAGTGCTGGATAGGACATGAACATCAAGTCACTGTATTCTATTGTTTTCAATTGTTGTCAAGGTTGTTTAGCTCCTGTTTGTAAAGTGTTATTGGTGTGTGTGTGTGTGTGTGTGTGTGTGTGTGTGTGTGTGTGTGTGTGTGTGTGTGTGTGTGTGTGTGTGTGTGTGTGTGTGTGTGTGTGTGTGTGTGTGCGTGCGTGTGTGTCTCAGTGACTGTGCCATGATGGAGACTGCCCCAGAGGGGAGGGATGATGCGGTAGCCAAGAGGCTTTGGAAGGAGAGTGCCCATCTGGTGGGTTACATAGAAAAAGACTGAACAACCCCCTCCACCTTCAAACTATAGAAAAGACTGAACAACCCCCTCCACCTTCAAACTATAGAGAAAGACTGAACAACCCCCTCCACCTTCAAACTATAGAGAAAGACTGAACAACCCCCTCCATCTGAAAACCGGGAACTCATAAACTTAGGACAGCCCCAACTCTCTCTGACAAACAGCATCAACAGATTGGACGACTGGTACCAAGGAATTCTCAAGCCTTCTCTGACCTCTCAATATAACAAAACCTTTACGGAGTCTTCAAAAAGACATGCATGGGTAATGTATAGTTACCAGGTTGGGGCGTCCATGCTTACCTTGGAGATTGCAGACTGAAAGACTAACAGACCTGTAGGAACTCAACTCAGGACAAAAAGTCATTTCACCTCACTATGCTGGAGATCAGATATCCAATAAATTATTTTGAGCATCCATCGCTAGTCATTCTTGTAGAATTCTGGCCCCTGTTAACAGGGGCGTCATGTACCCCAAAAATCTGAGGTTTAATAGGGGGGTCATGTACCCCAAAAATTTGAGGTTTAACAGGGGCGTCATGTACCCCATAAATCTGAGGTTTAACAGGGGCGTAATGTACCCCACAAATCTGAGGTTTAACGGGGCGCCATGTACCCCAAAACTCTGAGGGGGCACAAAGTATGTGAGGATGGCTGGGGAGTGGTTGGATAATTTAGCAATTTTCAAACACCTGAAACAGCTTTTTTCTGCAATCTAGAGCCATGATTATTATGCTTAATTCTATGTGAAATATATGTATTTTTTCTGCATATCTAAGCATACTTTTTGAACTGTCTGTATCCACCTGACTGGGGGTTCTTTTTTTAAAGAAAAAATATTATTCTCTGCATCTCTGCTAAAAATCTGGGTAAAAGATTGAAAGGAATTGGAGTCTTATTCAGTACACTTAGTAATTCCTCGCTTTTCTAAAGTCTACCAACCTTGCCAGCAGGCATGCCAGCTAAGATAGTTAGACAAGCTAGCTACTCTAACTTGTTTGATAGCCTGAAATTGCTTCTTTATAGCTAGTTATGAGGTTGGGATATTGAGACCCTATCTGGTCTAGCTGAAGTCAACTTCATAAAATTGCTAGGAGGCTATTTATTTTTTTATTTATAAAAACAGGACACATCTGAGGGGGCACGTGCTCCTGTGCCCCCTATGGGCATTATGCCTCTGCCTGATAATATGAATGTCAGTTGAGAGTGTTGTACTTGATAGCTTAGTACATTGGGATGAATATTACACTGGTGATCATGCATTTACGGCAGTTTAACACTTTAGAGTGTCATGTTTATGAAATAAGCAGGTAAATTGTATGTTTGACCATTAGAGATTGCAGGTAATTATTGCCAAGTAGCCACCTGGTTATTTCCTGAGGGCACTGTAAAAGCATGTTTATCCTAAATGTTCTCTGTAAAGAGTAGTTGTCTTTTGGAATTCACTCCTGAAATGGGAAATTACTGATGGTCATTCTGTTTTTCAAGGATCATCTTCAAGGTAATTTTGCAATGTAGCAACAAGGACTATCTTAAATAAAATGTTAGCTTTGTTTCTGTTGTTACCGTCATTTGAATAAAACATTTTTTTTGCGTCAAACTGTATACATTTGATTATCTTATTCCATCTGTGAAGGTTTTCTGACATGCAGTGAGTAGGAGTAACCAGCAGAGGGAAATGTGTCCATTATAATTGAGCCACTAGAGAGTAGCGTAGTCCACTTACCACGCAGTCAGCACCCTAAAGCCTCTTTCCAGGATTGCCCATACTGAGTAGTAACTGAATTGTTTTAAACATACTACTCAGGTGTCCTTTCATGTTCCCAATTAATCATATTTTTACAATGATGACAACCTCTCAAATATAATTAGCCAATAGCCAATATTGTTCCAAGCAGTTCACATCCAGAGAACCATAAAAAGTGAAATTGTTTTGTATTGTGGGACAGGGGGGTAATTTCATAAGCTATGGTTGTCTAAAAACATCAGTGTCAAATAAATTATTTTACAACAAGTGCTTGGAATTAAAGAAGCTGAGACACAAACTATATTACCATAAGTATATGACATTCATAGTGTCTAATATACTCTACCATGAGGGTTAGAATAATGTTAGAGGAGTCAGTAAACATTCTGTCCTTATAGGTCTAATGGTTTAGTAGACATGCTGTCCTTATAGGCCTAATGGTTCAGTATACATGCTGTCCTTATAGGCCTAATGGTTCAGTAAACATGCTGTCCTTATAGGCCTAATAGTTCAGTAGACATGCTGTCCTTATAGGCCAAATGGTTCAGTATACATGCTGTCCTTCTAGGTCTAATGGTTCAGTAGACATGCTGTGGTTATAGGTCTAATGGTTCAGTAGACATGCTGTCCTTATAGGCCTAAAGGTTCAAGAGACATGCTGTGGTTGTATGCCAAATGGTTCAGTATACATGCTGTCCATATAGGTCTAATGGTACAGAAGACCTGCTGTGGTTATAGTTCTAATGGTTCAGTATACATGCTGTCCTTACAGGCCTAACGAATCAGGAGACATGCTGTCCTTATAGACCTAATGATTCAGTAAAAATGCTGTAGTTATAGGTCTAATGGTTCAGTAGACATGCTGTCCTTATAGGTATAATAGTTCAGTAGACATGCTGTGGTTATAGTTCTAATGGTTCAGTAGACATGCTGTCCTTATAGGCCTAATGGTTCAGTATACATGCTGTCCTTATTGGTCTAATGGTTCAGTAGACATGCTGTCCTTATAGGTCTAATGGTTCAGTAGACATGCTGTGGTTATAGTTGTAATGGTTCAGTAGACATGCTGTGGTTATAGTTCTAATGGTTCAGTAGACATGCTGTCCTTATAGGTCTAATAGTTCAGCAGACATGCTGTCCTTATAGGCCCAATGGTTCAGTATACACGCAATCCTTCTTGGTCTAATGGTTCAGTAGACATGCTGTGGTTATAGGTCTAATGGTTCAGTAGACATGCTGTCCTTATAGGGCTAATGGTACAGAAGACATGCTGTGGTTATAGTTCTAATGGTTCAGTATACATGCTGTCCTTACAGGCCTAACGGTTCAGTAGACATGCTGTCCTTATAGACCTAATGGTTCAGTAGACATGCTCTGGTTGTAGGCCTAATGGTGAAGACCCTTGAACTGAGAGTCAGTAAGCAGATGACAGCTCTTTCTTCCTCTAAAGAGCTGATCTTATTAAGCTATTGCAGAGACTTATGACAGCAACATGTAACCTGTCACGGGTCGTACGTAAACAGCAACTTAGAGAGGTCACATGTTACAGGATGTCACAGGTCAGTGGTAGGACAAACATCTCTAAGGTTTCCACATAGACTGATCTTGTTGCTAAAATTGAAGAAAATCTAAAAATGTATATACAAGTTCCCTAAATGTAATCTCTTTGACAACCTCTGCTAGCTATACTCAGTTGAATATCGACTCATCTGGACTGCCACTGGAGACACTGTAAAAGCTATTATCTTTTATATCCATTGGACATTACATTCCCAATGCCACTATTCTCAGACATATCGAACAACCTCATTCAGGACCCTGGACAGAAAGACCCACATACATTAATGGCCTGAATCAATGACTGAGTGCCAGGGTGGAGTCTCTCAACACACACACACACACAAACACACACACACACACACACACACACACTAAGGCATGACAAGCCTGGAATGGGATAATGCATCCTGTTGGTGTGGGAACATTGATCAGGCCAGACAGTCTGGGCATTAGTGGGGGTAATGGGTACGGCACCAGCCTTCCTCTTTACCGGTTCACTTACCGGTCATTTTTATAAACTCCTGTCTCCCCCCTATCATACCCCTGTCTCCCCTCTATCTTGCCCCTGTCTCCCCCCTGTCAAGGGAGTGATGGCCTCCTTTTTTGATTTTCATATAGGCTTGCTTCCCCATTGTCCTGTGATGAAAATATAGTTTAGCACGTTCTACCCTCATCTACAATCACCTTTCCCTCAGGCAAGAAAGTGTTTGCCCCAGTCTGTCTGTCTGTCTGTTCTGTCTGTAGGGTCAAATCAAAATCATCAAATCAAATTTATTTATAAAGCCCCCCTTACATCAGCTGATGTCACAGAGTGCTGTACAGAAATCTGTCTGTTTATCTGCAGGCATCCCCTGGACAGTTCCATCTCTCCAGGGAGAGAAGCCAACAACATCAGGAGGACCCCAGAGCCCGGCTACCAGTTGTAGCAATAAAGCGCGTTAGTCTAATTAGCAGCTCTAGCACAGCTGTGTTGAAGATGACAAAGGTTGACAGCACAGGGCGCCTCCTCTCGTGAAACTGTGCCTATATTTTTGGTTGAATGGTTTAAATGGTTCTAATGGTTTAAAACCATGTTATTCCCTTCATAACATTATAGCTATATCCACATGGAAATGACACATTATGTAATCAATTTGGCAAACATTTATTTATTTACTGTTAATGCCTTTTTCCCCCAGTATGGGATACAAACGCAGAGAACTGTTGTCAAACATACTCTGTGGTTATGTTCCATGATCTGTGTGAAACATTTCAGGAGACTTTTCAACTCTACTGTTGAGTGAATGGATGATAACAACAGGCATCAGTGTGGTGCACTTTGTCAAGAGAGAAGACGAGGGGGCAAGGGTGACTACTAAACACAGTGACTGAGTGTTTCACCAGAGAGGGTATGGGCAGAGGAATGGGGGATTATGACTGAACTTGATGCTAATGATGGCTAGTGATGGCTAGTGATGCACTTTACCCGGCACGGTGAAAGGGCTACTCAGACAGGGGCTAGTGAACGTCGTTTTGGCCAACCCCAGCCCTTGTCATGGGTCCCTGTGTCCCCCAGTCTTCACTGACCCTCACTGTTGGCCTGGCCGTGGGAGTCTTATTCAACCCTAGTCTTCTCTGGCCCTCACTTTTGGCCTGGCTGTGGGAGTCTTATTCAACCCCAGTTTTCACTGACCTTCACTGTTGGCCTGGCTGTGGGAGTCTTATTCAACCCCAGTCTTCACTAGCACTCAGAGGGGCCTAAGCTGTGCTAAATAGCCTGGCTATCTGGGCAACACTGACTCATGGCTGGAATGCTGGTATGTTCAACAATAGTGCTACACGGCCGAGGCTTTCATGTCTCTGAAGTAGCATGGCCTGGAAGCAACATGGTCTACTACCCCATAGCTCACCCCCCAGGGCAGGGGCTGGCTGATTTGCAGTCTCTACCCACTGAAGTGGTCATTTACAAGCTCCCCTCTCATCCACCCCCTCCAACCCCCAAGCCATGCAAAACAGAGGCCTAGAACTTAAAGAAGGCTAGTAGAACTAGCCAGGGGACAGAGAGATGGTAAGAGGAACAGTGTGTCTATGTATGTATGGCTGCTTTGACAACACACGTGCACTTGTCATGCAAATAAAGCACTTTGAATTTGAAGCTGAGGGAAGGGAGGAAAGGAGAAAGAAAGGGAGGAGGAAACGAAGAAAGAAAGAAGGAAAGGGAGAGGAGGAAAGGAAGAAAGAAAGGGAGAGGAGGAAAGGAAGAAAGAAAGGGAGAGGAGGAAAGGAAGAAAGGGAAAGGAGGAAAGGAAGAAAGAAAGGGAGAGGAGGAAAGGGAAAACGGGAGAGGAGGAAAGGAAGAAAGTAAGAAAGAAAGCAAGAAAGAAAGAGAGGGAGGGAGGGAGGGA
>QNTS01009544.1:17847-34224 GCA_003317085.1 Hucho hucho
TCCCCCCCACCCCACCCCCCTTCTCTCTCTGTCAATTCAACTTAAGGGGCTTCATTGGCATGGGAAACATATGTTACCATTGCCAAAGCAAGTGAAGAAGATAATATACAAAAGTTAAATAAACAATGAAATGAACAGTAAACATTACACCCACAGAAGTTCCAAAAGAATAAAGACATTACAAATGTCATATTATGTATACATACTGTGCTGTAGCGATGTGCAAATGGTTAAAGTACAAAAGGGAAAATAAATAAACATACATATGGGTTGTATTTACAATGGTGTTTGTTCTTCACTGGTTGCCCTTTTCTTGTGGCAACAGGTCACAAATCTTGCTGCTGTGATGGCACACTGTGGTCGAGATAGCAGGTGCAGTAGAGAGAGAGAGAGAGTCAAAAACAGCAGGTCCGGGACAAGGTAGTACGTCCGGTGAACAGGTCAGGGTTCCATAGCCGCAGGCAGAACAGTTGAAACTGGAGCAGCAGCAGGTGGACTGGGGACAGCCAGGAGTCATCAGGCCAGGTAGTCCTGAGGCATGGTCCTATGGCTCAGGTCCTCCGGGGGGTGGGGGGGAATTAGGGGGGGGATATCAACAGACCACAACTTACTACTGTGAGACAAGGTTGAGTATAGCCCACGAAGATCTCCTCCACTGGCACGAGAGGGGGCGCAAAACCGGAAGATCACGTTAGTGACTCAACCTTTTCTCTCTCTCTCTCTCTCTCTCTCTCTCTCTCTCTCTCTCTCTCTCTCTCTCTCTCTCTCTCTCTCTCTCTCTCTCTCTCTCTCTCTCACACTCTCTCTCTCACACTCTCTCTGTCTCACAAACACACACACATGCAGAGGAAGAGAGATTCTGTCTATGAACCCTGATTAGATGGTGTTTGTCATGACAGAGGTGGTGTGTGACCCTGTGGGGTAGCCTGAGAGCTGGCACTGCTTATGGAGGATATAAGCTGATCTCCCTGGAGGCACAGGCACAGAGGTGTTCCTCTCTTTCTCTCTCTCCTCCATCTGTCGTTTTCCCCACACCGTCCTTCCACTGTCAGCCTCCTGCACCGGATAGTGTGTGATGCCGTGTGTATTCTGGCTGACAACCTCAACCAAGAAAACCATGAAAAGACTGAAACAACATTTTGATCCTTAGGTTTTCATCAACCGCAAGCAAGCATACTCTGTCTGTCTCCCCACACTAAGATACAGTATGTACACACGCACAAACGCACATTCGCACACACGCACACATGCACAAATGCACACTCGCACACATGCACGCATGTGTACACACTCACACATGGGAAGGAGAAGAAGTGTTTGTAGGGAGAGTGGAGACATATTGATTCCCACTAGTCTGTGTCTGATAGCTATGCCTGTCTCCCCACACTAAGATACAGTATGTACACACGCACAAACGCACATTCGCACACATGCACACATGCACAAATGCACACTCGCACACATGCACAGATGTGTACACACTGACACATGGGAAGGAGAAGAAGTGTTTGTAGGGAGAGTGGAGCCGTATTGATTCCCACTAGTCTGTGTCTGAGAGCTGTGCCTCAGCCCCCCAGTCCCCACGTTCTTGTGAAGAGAGGTTGGAGCACGCTGGTAAATACTAACCTCCTGGGGAAGGCCACTTCTCTATATGACTGTTTCCCAATAAGATCAGCACTGATGCATTTTCAATATGTCCCATTTAAGGCTTCACCGGGGAGCTAAACAATCGCTTTCCCATGATTCAGATGGGCTGGGCTGCAGTGTTCAGGATGCTAGGCTTCCTGGGAAGTTACTATCAGGAACCTTGGTTTGTTGGCGGCTTTGTTTCTGGAGGCTTTGGTCACAACAACAATGGATTAATCAAGAAGTGTGTCAGGATTGACTTAACTGTTTCCAAGAACTGGCGGTGACTGATTGCAGTAAACTTAAGACCATTGTGTATGTTAACTTTTGACAATTCCTCTAGTATGGTTCTGGTGAAAGAAACCATGAAATGACTCAGAAATGTATAGGAAATTCAAGTTTGCGTAACAATTAAATGTAGTTTGTTTCTGGATATGACGCTACTGCACAGATGATCTGGACTTTAGACACCTCACCAAAGTAGCTTCTCAGTGACTTCCTAACTATGAGAAGTACCCTGCTGGGCATCATTATTTTGTAATGCACAGAAGTCTTATCATTATGAAGAATAAACAGATCTATCTATCTATCTATCAGGGGTCTTTGGAGGGAAGGATTTCTTCAGGAGCTTTTCTCTATGTGTCCTGGGAGTTAAAGGGGAGGAATGATTACACTAGGTTTTAGTTAGCCTATTCCTAACTCCAACTGGGTTCCTAATTGTGTTCAGGGAGGGATCTAAAAAGCTGTTGCATTAGAGAAGTTCATTGAAAGACGGTTTGACATTGTTCCATGACAGAGGGAGTGACAGAAAGGCAGAAGAAAGAGAGAGAAGAGAGGGAGAGATAGAGAGAGAGAGAGAATAAGTGAGAGAGAGAGAACATGAGAGAGAGAGAGAGAGAGAGAGAGAGAGAGAGAGAGAGAGAACATGAGAGAGAGAGAGAAAGAAAGAAAAATAACAGACACACAAAAAGACAGAGAGACAGGGAGTGTCAGGGAGAGACAGAGAGAGTCAGGGAGAGTCACGGCAACTGTATTGATTTAACAGACAGTGATTACGTTACCTAACCTGACAGACATTTCCAGAGGCATACAATGTTCCCTAGATGAAAAAAATGCAAGATCGGTGTGTCCATCTGGTGCCCGGATAAAGGGCACAGGCGCATGTCCAACCACAGACACATACACACACACGCACACACACACACACACACACACACACACACATTGAGCTACCCAGCCCCTCAGGGATGGAACATGTCGATGAAACATCTGCTGTATGTGTCTATGGTCTGGGCTAGCAGCAATCAGCTTTTTGCTCTTGGTGCATAGTGTGTTGATAGTAAAGTAGAAAGTTATGTAATTATTTTTGAGTGGCTGGTCAACAACTGTGTATTCTTGTGTTATGCAACAATAGCCGAAGTATAGATGACCCTTTAGGGCAACTTTTATATTTGGATCAGTGTGTATTTTATTTATTAAGACAGGGAGTCATGTGAGACCAAGGTCTCTTTTTTAGAGGATATACACATGAATACACATTATACACATCAGTATACACCAATGATGGGCATCTTTGTTTGGGGTGGGGGCCACAAAAAAAATCCTAATTCATCATAAGGGGCCGCAGTGGCTCACAGGTCTGCATACCCACAGATCTAGCCTTTTTGGGGCTCCACCCACCTTACGAGCAAAAGATTTTAGCGGCCCTCCTCTTGACTGTGGAGAGAAAAAAATCAGAGTTCATTTCCTGCAATTCTACCAAATGTTCCATGTGGTATAGAGAACATTTTGCATTTTTAATGCAATAGTACACATTTTGCCATGAGGCAGAGAAAAGATTTGTGAAATTTTTTAACAAATTTCATGCAATTCTAATCATTTTGCTATGGGGCGGAGAGAAAGATTGACAGTTTTACAGCTAATTTCCTGCAATGTTACACATTTTGTCATAGGGTGCAGAGAAACTTTTGCCATTTTTAAGCTAATGTCCTGTAATTCTACACATTTTACCCTGACTTATGCCATGTTAATACAAAATCAATGGGGTACCCCCAGTCTGTAATTCGACCATGATTAGCTGGCTCGACTAATTTACCAATCTAAAAATGTTTAGCTGACATGGACTAAATGATCCAATGACACAACAAGAGAAAAACTGCTGATGCACATCCAAATTTCGAAATTGCACCTTGTGTATTCTACTATTCTAACTCTCAACATTAACTTTGTTTTGTTTTGTTTTCAAAATTAAGAGAGAGAATGGGTAAGAAAGAGAGAGAGAGAGAGAGTGAAGATGTAAACTTAGCAGTAGAAACCTAAATAGTATATTTGACCTCTCAGCTTCCCTATCAAATCAAAACATTTCAGCAGACAACCGAAGAAAAATAACCACAATATAAAAAATGTTTTGATGAAGAATGCAAAACGCTAAGAAAGAAATTGAGAAATCAGCTCAATGTAATTTAAGAATCTTTAGAATCTAACCAATTCTGGGAAAATTGGAACGCACTAAATAAACAACAACATGAAAAGTTATTCATCCAAAACAGAGATGTATGGATAAACCACTTCTCCAATCGTTTTGGCTCTATAACAAAGAACAAACAGCAAAAACATATACATGATCAAATACAAATCTTAGAATCAACTATTAAAGACTACCAGAACTCACTGGATTCTCCAATTATATTGAATGAACAACAGAATATACTACAAACCCTCCAACCCAAAAAGGCCTGTGGTGTTGATGGTATCCTAAATTCAACTGTAAAATATACAGACCACAAATAGCAATTGGCTGTACCTAAACTCCTTAACATCCTCCTCAGCTCTGGCATCTTCCCCAATATTTGGAAACAGGGACTGTTCACCCAAATCCACAAAAGTAGAGACAAATTTGACCACAATAACTACCGTGGGATATGCATCAACAGCAACCTTGGGAAAATCCTCTGCATTATCATTAACAGCAGACTCGCACATTTCCTCAGTGAAAACAATGTACTGAGCAAATGTCGAATTGGCTTTTTACCAAATTACCGTATGACAGACAACGTATTCACCCTGCACACCCTAATTAACGAAGAAACAAACCAAAACAAAGGCAGTCTTCTCATGCTTTGTTGATTTATATGACATTATAACATCCATGTACACAAACAACAAGTGTGAGGTTAAAATGTATTTCCACAGGGCTGTGGGATGAGACAGGGATGCGGCTTGAGCCTCACCCTCTTCAACATATATATATATATATATATATATATACATATATTAATTGGCGAGGGCACTAGAACAGTCTGCAGCATCTGGCCTCACCCTACTAGAATCTGAAATCAAATGTCTACTGCTTGCTGATGATCTGGTACTTCTGTCCCCAACCAAGGAGGGCCTACAGCAGCACCTAGATATTCTGCACAGATTCTGTCAGACCTGGGCCCTGACAGTAAATCTCAGTAAGACAAAAATAATGGTGTTCCAAAAAAGGTCCAGTTGCCAGGACCACAAATAAAAATTCCATCTAGACACCGTTGCCCAAGAGTAGGTATTCCTAAACAGGGGTACGCGCAATGCCGTCGGGGGTACATCAAATAAAAATGTGATTCACATAAAAAAACTAACATTTCTTCACATTTTCAAACAGTACATTTATATTTTCCAACGGGGCTATACATTTGGATGAGGTTTTTTCTCACCTGAGTTGCCTCATTTCACTGCCAAAAATGAAATTAAACCATCTAATGTTTAGTGAAATTCAATGTCAAATACAGCACAATGTCAAATACAGGTAGCCTAGGATATTAATTAACATCCAATCACATTATCCGTTACTCTCTCACGGGAAACCTTCACTCTTGTGCAGACATTTGGAAACGAAACATGACAATTAGAAAAATAAGCCACAGGAGTTTTCTGAGCGAGAATATAGATGACTTTCGAGTAGTAAGACATGTATAAAAGCAACAGATACCATTAATAAGAAAGGGCTAGAAGCGTCTTTATGGTGAGCTACCAAGACCCATACTATTGTAGAGAACATAATTCTTCCTGCTGCCGCGGATATGAACATTTTAAAATCTTGTCCATGTTCTGTTATAATCTGCACCCGGCACAGCCAGAAGAGGACTTGCCACCCCTCACAGCCTGGTTCCTCTCTAGGTTTCTTCCTAGGTTCTGGCCTTTCTAGGGAGTTTTTCCTAACCACCGTGCTTTTACACCTGCATTGCTTGCTGTTTGGGGTTTTAGGCTGAGTTTCTGTACAGCACTCTGTGACATCAGCTGATGTAAGAAGGGCTTTATAAATACATTTGATTTGATTTGATATGGCTGGGACAATGCTGGGGGAAAAGGTCAAAAAAACTATACAGACAATGCCTTCGTCAAACAACATTGTTTCACTACGCATCAGTGACATGGCAGGAGATGTTTTGAACCAATTACTGCTGTGCATACAAGCCAGTGAATTATATTCGTTACAGCTTGATGAGTCAACAGACGCGGCGGGCCTGGTCCAGCTCCTGGTATATGTCCATTACGTTTAAGGGGGGTCAATTAAGGAATAATCTAGAAGCGAAAGAAACGCACGCCTATTTAGGCGAGGGGCTGGCTAGCGGAGTGGAACACTTAAAAAAATAAATGAGAACCGCACATTCTAGGAGCTCAGATGCAAAAATATTTATGTCCAACGTTTCGACAGACAAGCTGTCTTCATCAGGGTATAATGAAGGGTCAATTAAGGAAGACATCCTCTTCTGCAAACCACTGGAAACCAGGACAACAGGAGAGGATATTTTTAAAGTACTGGACAGCTTTGTGACATAAAATGGACTTTGGTGGCCAAGATGTGTTGGTATCTGTACTGATGGCGCAAAAGCCATGACAGGAAGACATAGTGGAGTGGAAACGCGCGTGCAAGCAGTTGCTCCCGACGCCACTTGGGCACACTGCAGCATCCACCAAAAGGCTCTTGCTGCCAAGGGAATGCCTGACAGGTTGAAAGACGTTTTGGACACGAATGGCCTATCTGGGTGATGTTTTTTCTCGCCTGAAAGATCTTAATCTAGGATTGCAGGAACTCTCAACTATATTCAATGTGAGGGACAAAATTGAGGCTATGATTAAGCCACGCTCAAGGTCCTAAACGATATCATAACCGCCATTGATAAAAGACAATACTGTGCAGCCGTATTCATAGACCTGGCCAAGGCTTTCAACTCTGTCAATCACTGCATTCTTATTGGCAGATTCAACAGCCTTGGTTTCTCAGATGACTGCCTCGCCTGGTTCGCCAACTACTCAGATAGAGTTCAGTGTGTTAAAATCGGAGGACCTGTTGTCCGGACCTCTGGCAGTCTCTATGGGGGTGCCACAGGGTTCAATTCTCAGGCCGACAAATTTATCTGTATACATCAATGATGTCGCTCTTGTTGCTGGTGATTCTCTGATCCACCTCTACGCAGACATCACCATTCTGTATACTTTTGGCCCTTCTTTGGACACTGTGTTAACAAACCAGACGAGCTTCAATGCCATACAACTCTCCTTCCGTAGACTCCAACTGCTCTTAAATGCAAGTAAAACTAAATGCATGTTCTTCAACCGATCGCTGCCTGCACCTGCCCGCCCGTCTAGCATCACTACTCTGGACGGTTCTGACTTAGAATATGTGGACAACTACAAATACCTAGGTGTCTGGTTAGACTGTAAACTCTCCTTCGAGACTCACATTAAGCATCTTCAATCCAAAATTAAATCTAGAATCGTCTTCCTATTTCGCAACAAAGCATCCTTCACTCATGCTGCCAAACATACCCTTGTAAAACTGACTATCCTACCGATCCTTGACTTTGGCGATGTCATTTACAAAATAGCCTCCAACACTCTACTCAGCAAATTGGATGTAGTCTANAGTCTATCACAGTGCCATCCGTTTTGTCACCAAAGCCCCATATACTACCCACCACTGCGACCTGTATGCTCTCGTTGGCTGGCCCTCGCTTCATATTCGTCGCCAAACCCACTGGCTCCAGGTCATCTATAAGTCTTTGCTAGGTAAAGCCCCGCCTTATCTCAGCTCACTGGTCACCATAGTAGCACCCACCCGTAGCACGCGCTCCAGCAGGTATATTTCACTGGTCACCCCCAAAGCCAACTCCTCCTTTGGCCACCTTTCCTTCCAGTTCTCTGCAGCCAATGACTGGAACGAATTGTAAAAATCACTGAAGCTGGAGACTCATATCTCCCTCACTAGCCCATCTGTAAATAGCCCACCCAACTACTTCATCCCCATATTGTTATTATTTTTTGCTCCTTTGCACCCCAGTATCTCTACTTGCACATTCATCTTCTGTACATCTATCATTCCAGTGTTTAATTGCTAAATTGTAATTATTTCACCACTATGACCTATTTATTGCCTTACCTCCCTAATTTTACTTCATTTGCACACACTGTATATAGACTTTTCTATTGTGTTATTGACTCTACGTTTGTTTATTCCATGTGTTACTCTGTGTTGTTTGTGTCGCACTGCTTTGCTTTATCTTGGCCATGTCGCAGTTGTAAATGAGAACTTGTTCTCAACTGGCCTACCTGGTTAAATAAAGGTGAAAAAAAAGAAGAAAAAAAAGTTGGAGCTCTTCTCTGTCTGCATTAACGATGACAACACACAGGCCTTTCCATCATTGTTAGATTTTGTGTGAGAAAATGAACTCAAGCTTACGGACAATGTCAAATGTGATATAGCGAAGCACCTGAGTGAGCTGGGTGTGCAATTACGCAGGTACTTTCCCGAAATGGACTACACAAACAACTGGATTCGTTATCCTTTTCATGCCCTGCCTCCAGTCCACTTACCTATATCTGAACAAGAGAGCTTCATCGAAATTGCAACAAGCGGTTCTGTGAAAATTTGACTTAATCAGAAGCCGCTGCCAGATTTCTGGATTGGGCTGCGCTCAGAGTTGATTGCCTTTGCAAATCGCTTTTGACACTGATGCCCTTTGCAAGCACATACCTATGTGAGAGTGGATTATCTGCCCTCAATAGCATGAAAACTAAATACAGACACAGACTGTGTGTGGAAAATGATATAAGACTGAGACTCTCTCCAATACAACCCAACATTGCAGAGTTATGTGCATCCTTTCAAGCACACCCTTCTCATTAACCTGTGGTGAGTTATTCACAATTTTTGATGAACAAATATGGTTTTATATGTAAGATGGCTATTATTTGTGTCCTGGTCCTATACGAGCTCTTTGTCCCTTCCCACATGCCGGGTTGTGACAAAAACTCACACTCATTCTTATGTTTAATAAATGTATCATATAGTGTGTGTGTGGCAGGCTTACAATGAAGGCAAAAAACAACATTTGAGAGTGCGCTGACCCTGGTGCTAGAGGGGATACGCAGCTGGAGGTTGAATGTTTGAAGGGGTACGGGACTATAAAAAGTTTGGGAACCACTGCCCTAGAGCACACAAAAAACGATACATTCCTCGGCCTAAACATCAGCGCCATAGGTACTTTAACTTCCACAAAGCTGTGAACGATCTGAGAGACAAGGCAAAAAGGGCCTTCTACGCCATCAAAAGGAACAACAATGTAGGATCTGGTAAAAAATACTTGAGTAAGTTATGGAACCACTTGCCCTCTATGATTGTGAGCTCTAGGGTCTGCTCACTGACCAAGAACTCACAAAATGGGACAAACACCAAATTGAGATTTTGCTAAAATATTATCAAAAATACCAAATAATGCATGCAGAGCAGAATTACCCGCTAATGATAAACATCCAGAAAAGAGCCGTTACGTTCTACAACCACATAAAAGGAAGGGATTCCCAAACCTTCCATAACAAAGCCATCACCTACAGAGAGATGAACCTGGAGAAGAGTCTTTGACAATGTAAACATATGTTTCCCATGCCAATAAAGCCATTTGAATTGCGAGAGAGAGAGAGAGAGAGAGAGAGAGAGAGAGAGAGAGAGAGAGAGAGACTTACCACCTCTCCTGTTCCAGGCCCTATGAATAATGAGCGAGCCAATAAAATATGTATTAATAATAGATGACTGTCCAGAGCAGAGCACAACCCCTGTCTATCTATCACCCTGCAGTGTTAGGAAGAGTAAACACACTCTATATGATCTACAGCTGAGGGGAATCAGCTCATTATCCCAGAATACCCCTACCAGGCCAAAGCACATGATTGTTAAAAGGTATTTAGATTTGAGCATGACATCAAAATCAAATTTTCAGCGTAATAAAACAGTAAATATGATTGATACTATAATAAAGTGTATTTGAAAGCCAGTACAAGAGGTGTTCCTCAAGGTGCTACTGTCCTTACAGTGTCCGCTACAATAAACCATTTAATGGTAGTGTCAGATTCACTCATCACTATGCCAAACGACTAGGTATCTTACAGTAGAGTTGAGTACCATTTACCGCTGTATGTGGGTTTACTTCTATCCGACTGAGTAGGTTATATGTGAATTACAGTAGACGGTAACAGGAAATATGCTGTACACTGTTAAGAAGCCAAAACAAATGAACGTCAATATGATTAAACAGAAAAGATCATGAGAGTTATTCTCCCCGTTGTCCTACTCTGAGAGAAGAGAGGTGTGTGGGAGTTGTTAAAATGCTTGGCGGATTCAGATTCTGTCCCAGAATAAAACCCCACGTTGTCTCCTAAAGATGCACTCTGTTTGTATTCTTCTTCCTGGGCATTTCATCAACATCAAACCAAACTGTATTTATCACATTCTTTGAATACAACTGGTGTAGATTTTACAGTCAAATGCTTGCTTATGAACCTTTCCCAACGATGCAGAGTTTAAACAGTAATATTCCAAAATTAAATAGTAACTAACACAAGAGGAATAAAATAAAATACACATCACGATATCATACAGAATTAATTCATAAAAAAAGAGATATTTGCAAGTGTACAGTACATATGAACAACAAACTATTGATTGTCCTTCCATTAACGACTGAATAACACAGTTGCTTAGTTTATCATATTTATGCTTACATAGTTTTTTTGCCTCCTTCTTGACTAAGCTAATGATGATTTCAATTAGTCTTCAACACACTTCCACAACAACACTTCACACCTTGTTGTGTTGGGTGGTGTGTATGAGACTAGAGCAAGGCCCTGGTGGTGCTATCGCTACAGCCCGCTGCTACAGCTCACTGCTACAGCTCACTGTTACAGCCCGCTGCTACAGCCCACTGCTACAGCTCAATGCTACAGCCCACTACTACAGCTCGCTGCTACAGCCCACTGCTACAGCCCACTGCTACAGCTCAGTGCTACAGCCCACTGCTACAGCCCACTGCTACAGCTCACTGCTACAGTTCACTGCTATAGCCCACTGCTACAGCTCACTGCTACAGTTCACTGCTACAGCTCACTGCTACAGCCCACTGCTACAGCTCACTGCTACAGTTCACTGCTACAGCTCACTGCTAGTGCCCACTGCTACAGCCCACTGCTACAGCTCAGTGCTACAGCCCACCGCTACAGCTCAACACTCCAGCTCAATTGTGTTTTGTCTGAGTGCAGGAGAATGAATTATGTACATGACATGTGTGAGAGGAGGCAGCGGGGTAATCTGGAGATACTGTTCATTGTCCATGCCTTAAATCCAAGAGGGCTAAAATACAATCTCTGTGTGTATGTGTTTGCGTGTGTGCGTGTGTGTGTAGGTGTGTATGTATGTGTCCAGGAGGGGACTTTGTGCTTAATGTAATCCAGGAACGGCTAAGTAAGAAAGGCCCTTGATGTATTTTGGAGTACATCCTTTTCTTCTCTTAAATTAACGCTCCAAATACCCAGAACCCTTCACTCCACCTCACACACAGCCCAAGGCTCAATCCTAGGCCCCACGCTCTTCTCAATTTACATCAACAACATAGCTCAGGCAGTAGGAAGCTCTCTCATCCATTTATATGCAGATGATACAGTCTTATACTCAGCTGGCCCCTCCCCGGATTTTGTGTTAAATGCTCTACAACAAAGCTTTCTTAGTGTCCAACAAGCTTTCTCTACCCTTAACCTTGTTCTGAACACCTCCAAAACAAAGGTAATGTGGTTTGGTAAGAAGAATGCCCCTCTNGTGTGTGTGTAGGTGTGTATGTATGTGTCCAGGAGGGGACTTTGTGCTTAATGTAATCCAGGATCGGCTAAGTAAGAAAGGCCCTTGATGTATATATGTAGGAGTACATCCTTTTCTTCTCTTAAATTAACGCTCCAAATACCCAGAACCCTTCACTCCACCTCACACACAGCCCAAGGCTCAATCCTAGGCCCCACGCTCTTCTCAATTTACATCAACAACATAGCTCAGGCAGTAGGAAGCTCTCTCATCCATTTATATGCAGATGATACAGTCTTATACTCAGCTGGCCCCTCCCCGGATTTTGTATTAAATGCTCTACAACAAAGCTTTCTTAGTGTCCAACAAGCTTTCTCTACCCGTAACCTTGTTCTGAACACCTCCAAAACAAAGGTAATGTGGTTTGGTAAGAAGAACGCCCCTCTTCCCACAGGTGTGATTACTATCTCTGAGGGTTTAGAGCTTGAGGTAGTCACCTCATACAAGTCCTTGGGAGTATGGCTAGACAGTACACTGTCCTTCTAGACTTGGTTTCCTCTATCGTAATTGCTCCTCTTTCACCCCAGCTGCCAAATTAACCCTGATTCAGATGACCATCCTACCCATGCTAGATTACAGAGACATAATTTATAGATCAGCAGGTAAGGGTGCTCTCGAGCGGTAGATGGTCTTTACCATTCGGCCATCAGAGTTGCCACCAATGCTCCTTATAGGACACATCACTGCACTCTATACTCCTCTGTAAACTGGTCATCTCTGTATACCCGTCGCAAGACGGCCTCACTCCTCCCTATCTGAGATATTTACTGCAGCCCTCATCCTCCACATACAACACCCGTTCTACCAGTCACATTCTGTTAAAGGTCCCCAAAGCACACACATCCCTGGGTCGCTCGTCTTTTCAGTTCGCTGCAGCTAGCGACTGGAACGAGCTGCAACAAACACTCAAACTGGACAGTTTTATCTCAATCTCTTCATTCAAAGACTAAATCATGGACACTTTTACTGACAGTTGTGGCTGCTTGTGTGATGTATTGTTGTCTCTACCTTCTTGCCCTTTGTGCTGTTGTCTGTGCCCAATAATGTTTGTACCCTGTTTTGTGCTGCTACCATGTTGTGTTGCTACCATGTTGTTGTCATGTTGTGTTGCTACCATGCTGTGTTGTCATGTGTTGCTGCCTTGCTATGTTGTTGTCTTAGGTCTCTCTTTATGTAGTGTTGTCTTGTCTCTCTTGTCGTAATGTGTGTTATTTTTAATCCCAGCCCCCGTCCCCGCAGAAGGTCTTTTGCCTTTTGGTAGGCCGTCATTGTAAATAAGAATTTGTTCTTAACTGACTTGACTAGTTAAATAAAGGTTAAATAAAAAAATAAAATTTAAAATAAATATGTAGAATACCACAGCCCAAACAGCTATATATGTAGAACAGTGGTGGTCAGTTCCATTTATGATGAGCATGGACTTATTTCTGTAATTCATATTTCATTCACCCGTTTCAATGTAACAGCGATAGGTTTAGGTTACTACATGTTCCCTATACCCATCGTGAGGTTGCCTCAACCTAGCCTATGAATGAAAGTTTACAAGGTCGAGAGAAAATGTTGAGGTAACAGACAGTGACACATGGACAGACAATGACACATTCAAAACCACCTTGCACACTATTGCCTGCATCTAGCTTATCTAGGGTGTAATCATTAATCCAACAGTTGCAAATATGAGTTTCTATTGGACAAATTCTGGTATTTTTATCCCTGTTTCATTTGCTTCCGTTCGGCAAATGAATACACCCCTGATCACGCATAAACACAGTTCACTTTCATAGCAGCCACGTTGTATTCCTTCTCTCATATATGCACTCTCCTCCTCTCACATTTTCCCTTTGTTTGTGGACTTCAAAGAACAACACATCAGCTGCATGTGACCAGGCGAAAAAGCCTTTACAAGCCAAACTATGTCATAACCGCCACACACAGCTAACATCATTGTCCCCATATTAGCTAAAGTAACATCCTAGTCAACATAGCTAATAGAACTAATGTGTTAGTAAACCCACTACAATTATGCAGTAACGTTACAGTGTATTATCAGTAAGCAGTTACACCGGCGGGCCCGGTGGCAATAAATTAATAAAACCTTACCTTGACTTGGAAGAGTTCCAGTGTTGTGTGGGATAGTCATAGCCAGCTAGCTAACATAGCATCCCTCTGATTGAGCTGGGTGTTTGAGTAACTAAACTAGCCAGCTGCATTTGCTAGCTAAGGCAGTGAAACTGAAACTAAAAAAAATTATGAAATCTCTATCTCTCTTGCTTCTCCTGTATTTTTGAAGAAATTCATTTGTTGAAAACTGTTCAGCTATTGTCTCTCTCACTCTTTAAGTCAACTACTCACCACATTGTATGCACTGCAGTGCTAACTAGCTGTAGCTTATGCTTTCAGTACTAGATAAATTCTCTGATCCTTTGATTGGGTGGACAACATGTCAGTTCATGCTGCAAGAGCTCTGATAGGTTGGAGGATGTCCTCCGGAAGTTGTCATAATTACTGTGTAAGTCTATGGAAGAGGGGGAGAACACAGAGCCTCCTAGGTTTTGTATTGAAGTCAATGTACCCAGAGGAGGACAGAAGCTAGCTGTCCTTCGGCTTTACCATGGTGCTACACTTCAGAGTGCTGTTGAGGCTACTGTAGACCTTCATTGCAAAGCAGTGTGTTTTAATCAGTGATGCACCGAAAGGACATTTTTGGCCGATACTGATATCCAATATTTTCCTTGCCAAAAAAAAACGATACCGATAACCGATATTTAACATTTTAGCGGCCTTTTAAGCATTCTAGTAGTTAAATAGTTAACACACACACACACATGGGTGCAGCGGTCTAAGGCACTGCATCTCTACAGTCCCTGGTTCGAATCCAGGCTGTATCACATCCAGCCGTGATTGGGAGTTCCATAGGGCGGCGCACAATTGGCCCAGCGTCGTAAATAAGAATTTAACTGGCTTGCCTAGTTAAATAAAGGTTACACACACACACACCATCACACTGACCCAAAAGTTATTTTGTTGGCATTTACGTATGTCCCCGTTGCCAATAAAACATAATTAAAACCTATTTCTTTCACTTACATGCTGGGCTGTTTCGTTGTTCATTTGTTCAGTCGTTTCATTCTCAACTAGGGTTTCATCATACATGTCAAGCAGTGAAGTTTCAGCTCTGTCTGACGGTAGCCTCTTTTCCTCGGTGCGCACTGTCACTGTGTCCATTTCCATCTTGTCCAGCTGCGTGTGTAACATTTCACGTAAACCCTGTTTCTTGTCTGCATCGAAGTAGCGGTCCTTGTACCTAGCATCGAGCATGGTGGCGACACAGTAAAGAGAGAATGCCACCGAATCGCTTGTTCACAGCCTGTGTCGGCAGTTTTGTTGAGCAGGCGTTTCAATGCCATGATAGAGGGTATCACGTCTAATGCAGGCGCAGTTGATGAGCTTATTTCTCGAGTCAGTTGTTCGAATGGAGCTAGCTAGTGTGTTCATGTTTCAAAGTTTCAAACATGTTCTCAAATGCCATTGAATGGCAGCAGCGGTATGACAACCAGCACATTCATGAGCATGCAATACGACTTTCCTCAGTGCGAAATCCTCGGCAACCCACTGTTCTGTTAGACTCAGCATGCTCATAGGGCTGATATCGCTGGTCCAAATGTCAATCGTGAAGCTAATAGCAGCGACGCTATTACCGTGTAACTCTGGTAGGGCAACATATCAAAAATAGCGCACTTGGTAGTGTGTACCGGTGCTCGACTAGTCGGCGAAAGCCAACATCACCCACGACAGAGAACGGTTCATTGTCAAGGGCAATGAATTCCATTATCTTGGCATTAATGGATTTAGCCTTTGAGTTGTCTCGCTGAAATTTTCTTACTCTTTCAAATGACTGCTTGACTTGTTGATTGCTCAATCCACACAGCAGACATTGTGGGCTAGGTTAGGAATGCTGTGTTGCACGTGTAGCACAAAATTTTTCTTGACGTCATTACCTACGCTATATAGGTATGCACGTCAGCTTTGACATTGGTTTTGCACGTTGTTGTTAAACTAGACATCAGGCCGATGCCGATGTTGCTATTTTTAGCTCATATCGGCCGATTCCGATATGTTCACCGATATATCGTGCATCCCTTGTTTTAATAAATAATTTTTGACATGAATATATTTGGTATAGTTTTATCTAAAAAGGATAACTTTTCAATGTTTTACAATTATGATAATTTTTTTATGAAATTCACTGAGGAGGATGGTCCTCCGCTTCCTCCTCTGAGGAGCCTCCACTGATGTAGAATACCACAGCTCAAACAGCCATATACGTAGAATGCAACATCGGAACGCCTGTGCCTAATCTGCAGAAGCAGAAGGTCTAATCATGACAATTCAATCCATGCAATGATAGCATCCATTTACCAACCTCCCACCTCCATGTCTGTTCCCTACATGTAACATATTGACTGTCTGCAGTCTACTACTCCCTATGTGTAACATATTGACTGTCTACAGTCTACTACTCCCTATATGTAACATATTGACTGTATGCAGTCTACTACTCCCTATATGTAACAAATTGACTGTCT
>QNTS01009551.1:10258-23068 GCA_003317085.1 Hucho hucho
CAGCCATAAAAGAGGACAGACTCTCCTAACAATGACCCATGCTAAAACTATGACACTACATGTTATATCATTTAGCAGACGCTCTTATCCAGAGCGACTTACAGGAGCAATTAGGGTTAAGTGCCTTGCACATTGACAGATTTCACCTAGTCAGCTCGGGGATTCGAACCAGCAACCCTTCAGTTACTGGCCCAACCTCTTAACCGATAAGCAACCACTCAGCATTCTACATTACTGCCACACAGTCATATTCAAACGAAAATGCTTATCCTCTCTTATCTTCTCCTTCCTCTCTTCTTATCCTCTCCTTCCTCTCTTCTTATCCTCTCTCCCTATCATCTCCTTCTCCTTCCTCTCTCCTTATCCTATCTCCTCCCTCTTCTTATCCTCTCTCCTTTTCCTTCCTCTTCTTCTTATCCTCTCCTTCTTCTTATCCTCTCCTTCTTCTTATCCTCTGATTATCCTCTCCTTGCTCTTCTTATCCTCTCCTTGCTCTTCTTATCCTCTCCTTGCTCTTCTTATCCTTCCTCTCTTATCCTCTCCTTCCTCTCTTCTTATCCTTCCATTCCTCTCTTCTTATCCTCCCCTTCCTCTCTTCTTATCCTCCCCTTCCTCTCTTCTTATCCTCTCATACCTCTCTTCTTATCTTCTCCTTCTTATCCTCTCCTTCCTCTTCTTATCATCTCCTTCCTTTCTTCTTATCCTCTCCTTCCTCTCTTCTTATCCTCTCCTTCCGCTCTTCTTATCCTCTCCTTCCTCTCATCCTCTCCTCATTCCTCTCTTTTTATCCACCCCTTCATCTCTTCTTATCTTCTCCTTTCTCTCTTCTTATCCTCTCCTTCCTCTCTTCTTATCCTCTCCTTCCTCTCTTCTTATCCTCTCCTTCCTCTCTTCTTATCCTCTCCTTCCACTCTTCTTATCCTCTCCTTCCGCTCTTCTTATCTTCTCCTTCTCCTCTCCTTCTTATCCTCTCTCCTTCCTCTCTTCTTATCTCCTTCCTCTTCTTATCCTCTCCTTCCTCTCATCCTCTCCTCATTCCTCTCTTTTTATCCACCCCTTCATCTCTTCTTATCCTCTCCTTCGTCTCTTCGTATCCTCTCCTTCCTCTCTTATCCTCTCCTTCCTCTCTTATCCTCTCCTTCTGCTCTTCTTATCCTCTCCTCCTTCCTCTCTTCATTATCTTCTCCTTCATCTTCTCATTCCTCTCTTCTTATCCTCTCCTCCTTCCTCTCTTCTTATCCTCTCCTCCTTCCTCTCTTCATTATCTTCTCCTTCCTCTCTTCTTATCCCTCACTTTTTCCTCTATCCTTCTGCATTTCCCTCTCCTTTACCCTTCTCCATCTCTTCTTCTACCTCTCCTCTCCCCTTCCCCGTATATATGACTACTGACTGACACATGGCATGCCGAAGCATATGCACAGTGACAATAGGGTGCTTTAAATTCACATGTTGTTTTTTCCATGTGGACCTAAGAAAGCCGTTTACAGTGGGAGTCTGGCTAGTTGTGGAATTGGAATTGACTGCTGTCGGACCCAGCCTCCATTATTAGGAGCTGCTCAAGCAAACTAATCACATCAGCTGTGGGTTCTATGGGCAACGTGTGAAAGGGAGCTGACCCCTGTGTAGTCATGATACACACAAAAATGCACACAGACACACTGTTGCGCATATGTGCAAACGCACAAACAAGGGTTGCCAAATTCCGAGAACTTTCAATAAATTCCCTGGTTTTCCAGAGATCCTGGTTGGATGATTACAGATTTCCTGTTTATTCCCTCATGATTCCGTGAATCCTCCAACTGGGACTTCGGGAAAACCAGGGAATATATTGAATGTTGCCAGAATTATGCAACCCTAGCACAAACGAAGACAAACACCCAAACGCACGCGCGCACACACACGCGCACACACCCAAACGCACGTGCACACACACACAGCATCCAATAATTCAGAAGCTTGAATCTCAGGGTAGAGTCCCGGTCATCTGTCACAGAGATGTTTCTAAAGGTTACTAAAGGTTATTACTCATTATGTGGGGAAATGCCACTTCTCTGGCAGGTGTGGTGCCCTTTAAGAGAGCAGAGCTTGCTGAATTGCACAAGAAAGACAAACGACAAGCAAAACAAGAGGGGGGGGGGATACATTGGCAAAATTGGAAGCGGTTTACATCAGGCAGCACAGCACAGCCCTACCCAACACAACACAGTCAGTCAGCACAGCACAGCCCTACCCAACACAAGTCAGTCAGCACAGCACAGCCCTACCCAACACAACACAGTCAGTCAGCACAACACAGCCCTACCCAACACAACACAACACGTCAGTCAGCACAGCCCTACCCAACACAACACAACACAGTCAGTCAGCACAGCCCTACCCAACACAACACAGTCAGTCAGCACAGCACAGCACAGCCCTACCCAACACAACACAGTCAGTCAGGAAGGATTAAAGAACAACAGTGAGAAGCTAAACACTCTACTAATCAAACTGAGACAGTGGAACCAAGGAGAGAAGACAGGTAGATGGTGAAGAGGATATAATGGAGGGAGGAGGAGGAAAGAAAAGAGGAGGAGGAAGAAGAAATAGCACAAGAAAAAAGGGAGGAGCGAGGAGGAGGAGGAGGAAGAGGATGATGCATTACAAGTAGCACAATGAAGAGGGGGAGGAAAGAGGAGGTGGGGAAAAATAGAGAATGATGAGGAGGAGTAGGAGTAGAGCACACAAGGAGCAGGAGAGTAGGAAAGAAGAAGTGGGGGAGGAGGAGGAGAGCACACAAGGAGCATGGGAGGAGGAAAGCAGGGGATGAGTCGTAGTGGAAGTTAGGAGGCAGTAGCAGTGATAGTACCTGGAGCACAGCACATGGGAAAGGGGCTGCAGCCAGGTCTGGTCTCCATGGGAGCTGGTCCCTCTGCTCTCTCTCTCCCGGGCCGCACGGCCTGCCAACACCAAGTGGTCTCACAGAAACGCATAGAGGCCAGGGCCACCTTCCCCTACACAACACTAACCACCCCACTGACTAACCAACCAACGTCTACTCCACACTGCCCCTAATCCTCTTCACCTAGGACCGAGTCCGATCCACACAGCCCTAGTTCAGTCCACCCTCTCCCCCAGTCTACTCCACCACTCAAGCCCTGGTCCAGAGTCAGCACTAGGATCTGGAAGGGGGAAGGAGCTCAGAGAGAGAAACACATCCAGGACATCCAGAGAGAGGGAGTCCCAGCCAAGCACTGGCCCAGTTTAAGGACTGAAATGGGGACAGGAGGAACAAGGTGGAGATGGATCAACACTGTGTTGTTAAGAAGTTTCCCATCCACTCCACTGAACCTGAATATACAGGTTCCTAGGTTATTCTGCTGCTTCTGTCCCTGGGTAGCCCCTTCTGTTCGTCTGTCTGGCTGGTCAGCCTTACTAAGCCTCTCGCTGTGAGCCTTCCCCCGGAATACTAATCCAGCCCCCGCCCCTGGCGCCCGCCCCACAACCAACACAGGAGAGGAGAAAAGGAGAGCAGAGTCAGAAAAGTATTCCAGAACAACACAAGTAACTGCACTTCCCTTGCTACACTTTGTATACATACCGACGCAATGGCCATTAATATGCTCATCTGGGGCCACCCCCCTGCAAATCAACACTGACCCTGGGTCAGATCTACCCCCACACCACAGCACCTACCACCGGAGGAGGCCCTGTGTGTGTGTACAAGAAGATACCCATCCCCAAGCGCCTGGCAACACACCAAGCACTGCTCCACTCCACCACTCCTCCCCTCTTCTTGTCAGATCCAATAGGAGAGATAGATAGGGCAGGAGGGTCAAGATAGAGGTTTAGAGGAGATCAAGGTTTTGTGTTTCTCCATCTGAAAAAACCCTCCAGGTAAAATCAATCCTCATCCCACACAGAGGAGAAAGGAGGAAATTATGAAAGGTTTACTATCCCCAACACTCCCTTTTAGGGTTACGCAAACACAGGGAAACAAAAGGCTTTAGTTTGCTACAGGGCAAGTGTAGTGTAGTGTAGTGTAGTGTAGTGGAGTGGAGTGGAGTGGAGTGGAGTGTAGTGTAGTGGAGTGTAGTGTAGTGTAGTGTGCGTGTGTGTGAGAGAGAGAGATGAGTGAACAAGAGCGGTCAGCCATGACACCAGTACCTTCCTCATACTAGGCCAAGCAGCTTTCCTATAAGACATTGCTTGTACGGTAGTCTACTTGACAGGGGAAATTGAATTACTGTGTGTGTGTCCATCACATGCCTGTTTCTCTGTGTCTTTCTGTGGTCTGAATGAGGAGGAACCACATGCCTGTTTCCCTGTGTCTCTCTGTGGTCTGAATGAGGAGGAACCACATGCCTGTTTCCCTGTGTCTCTCTGTGGTCTGAATAAGGAGGAACCACATGAGATCTGGCAGCATGAAGCCAATCATGGATTTATCACCAGGGATCTCCCTCTCTCTCCCCATCTCACACACAAGCTTTACGCCTGACAAGTCACTCAAAGAAGTAGAGAAATAGGAAAGAAAAAAAGAGAAAGAGGGGGTAGAGAGAGGGAGAGAGATAAAGAGGTGAGGGAGAAAGAGGGAGAGAGATAAAGAAGGGAGGTAGAGAGAGAGAGAGGGAGAGATAAAGAGGGGAGAGAGAGAGAGGAGGAAGAGAAAGAAAGGAGAGAGAGATGGAAGGTAGCGAGAGAGAGAGAGAGAGACAGAGAAAGCGAGAGAGAGAGACAGAGAAAGCGAGAGAGACAGACAGAGAAAGCGAGAGAGCGATGCAGAAAAGCAGCAGCAAGAAGCATCCATCAGTCCCTGACCAGAGCATTAAGACCTTAGAGAAGCATCCATCAGTCCCTGACCAGAGCATTAAGACCTTAGAGAAGCATCCATCAGTCCCTGACCAGAGCATTAAGACCTTAGAGAAGCATCCATCAGTCCCTGACCAGAGCATTAAGACCTTAGAGAAGCATCCATCAGTCCCTGACCAGAGCATTAAGACCTTAGAGCTGATCTGAGACCACTGGCAATCTGCACAGTGGAAATACCACCATGACTGCATTTTCAAACTCTTGAACCCCAATGTAGTTTATTACTAAAGTGGGGCCTCACTAGTGGCGCTGTGTTAGAGGAGTCACTACAGACCCAGGTTCAATCCCAGGCTGTGTCGCGACCAGGAGACCCATGAGGAAGTGCACAATTGTCCCAGCGTCATCCGGGTTAAGGGAGGGTTTGGCCGGCCGGGATGTCCTTGTCCCAAGCAGTGCGGCTTGGCTGGGTTGTGTTTCGGAGGACACATGGCTCATGACCTTTGCACCTCCCGAGGATTTTCATATCCAGCAGACTAGCCAGACACTTTGGTCGCAATCCTTGAGAATAACACAAAGCATATTGGACTTCTCAAGGTCGGTACTAACATAGCAATGATTCCAATGAAAGTGGTTCACCCAAAGTTTAATCTATGGATAATATTATAGCCTTATAGATAATGGGAAAAAAAACGGATTCCCTAGACCACATTTGACTACATCCCATAGGGCCCTGGTCCAAAGCAGTGTGCTATGAAGGAAATGGGGTGCCATTTGAGAGTCAACCTGTTTTCATGTAAACTAGCATGTGGCACCACAGACTAGCCTGCGTGGCCAAGTTGATTTAGAAGCAGAGAGTTATGCTGCTGTTTGTTGATTCATTTTCTTCTTACTGAGGAGGAGCCGTGGCTGGCTGCTGCAACTACAATAGGTATTCATGTGGACTGCTGCAGCGTTCCAAATGACACTCAGTTAGCTACATAGTGCACTACTTTTGACCAGTAGTGCACTATATAGGGAATAGGGCGCCATTTGGAACGCATAGCGGAGCAGGGGAATCGAGGGGGGACAGAGCCCCAGAAACAGCCGTGGCAGACACACAAAGGGGACTATGACTGCACCCCATGGAGAGGGAGAGGTGCTCTTCCCGTTCAGCTATTCAGAGGGTCACATCCGGCCCCCTGTTCCCAAACACAAAAGCCTCTCACCATCCCCTCCTCATTGATTCCCTAGGCCCTATTTCCATAGCAGGAGCCCAGGCTGGGACATGTGTTACCAATCCACACAGACACCAGATTGGAAGCATTGGGTGAGAAGTAGGCATATGCACACACAGAGACACACACAGAGACACACACACAGACACAGACGCAGAAACACACATGGCCGTATGGTTCAGTGGAGCATGCAGTTATCAGCTGGATATGTCTCGTCTGCTGGTCCTGGTCCTGGTAGCTAATACAGACAGATGTACTGTTGGGGTCTCTAAGGCCATGGTTCCACAGTTACTAAATCAACTCAAAGGATGTGGATTAGAATGACAAATGACTTGTATAACTAGGGAGGAAAAACTGTCAACAATAGCATAATACAGGCATGCTCGCACAAATAAGCAGCATGTGTATCTGGTCTGTAAAGGTCTTTATTGTCATTAAAAAGCTTTGAGTGGGACACAGACAGAATATCCCAACAGCTCACTGATTGACAGTGAGAGGATTTTTTAGTGTACACTAACACACTGAGTCTGAATCCAGGACAGATCATCATGTTTTAGTGTACACTAACTAACACACTGAGTCTGAATCCAGGACAGATCATCATGTTTTAGTGTACACTAACTAACACACTGAGTCTGAATCCAGGACAGACCATCATGTTTTAGTGTACACTAACTAACACACTGACTCTGAATCCAGGACAGATCATCATGTTTTAGTGTACACTAACTAACACACAGTCTGAATCCAGGACAGATCATCATGTTTTAGTGTACACTAACTAACACACTGAGTCTGAATCCAGGACAGACCATCATGTTTTAGTGTACACTAACTAACACACTGAGTCTGAATCCATCCAGGACAGATCATCATGTTTTAGTGTACACTAACTAACACACTGAGTCTGAATCCAGGACAGATCATCATGTTTTAGTGTACACTAACTAACACACTGAGTCTGAATCCAGGACAGACCATCCATCCCACAGCTGACAGTTCAGCCTGCACAGCTTACCCTCCTGTCACAGTTCTGGTTTTCCCCACTATCCTTTTCGCCATTATCTCTGCAGTCACATAGTCAGCAGTCACCTTAATGGACTGTGTGTGTGTGTGTGTGTGTGTGTGTGTGTGTGTGTGTGTGTGCGCGTGCGGGCTGTGTTTCATAAGCTCAAAAGGACCAGACACAGTGCAAGGTCAAGAGGTTGGATGTGCACTTCTCCCCACTCCGTCCCTCATGGGGCTTTCAGCAACAGCACACGTTAGAAAACACACTCTACCTGGATCAGGCTACACTGTCACGTGGTTACAGCGCAAGGTTATGGAGGTTGAGCGTGGCATACTTTATTGTTTACAAGCTACTGTAGATTAGGGTTGGACGGTACCCTCATTTTCATACCGTTCATGTACCATACCGGGGTAAACGGTACTACCGGTAGTGCACACAAGGGCCGCTATTTCTTCCCAAATGTTTTTTTTATTTTTTATAATAATAATAATAATTATTGAAGCACAAAACAAAAGTAATTTAGGCATCAGGGATGTTGACTCTGCTGTAACCAAGAAGCTTGATCTTGCAAGCTAGTCTCTTAGCTAGCAAGTTAGCAAACCACATGCATGGCTGGAGCCCTGCGGTGAACATCCTTTATTTATCTTATCTTAGATAGGTAACTTATAGTTACAAGCAGTGGCGTAGTACGCCCCATGTAACCCAGCCCAGATGAAACATAGAAACAGGGATTATTCATGATTTCCTTGCCTTTAAAATGTAACAAGTAATTTCCATAACAACACCATTAAATTGTTTGAACCTCTAATTAGGATTCCCTTGGTGATGATTCCCTTGGTGATGATTGCAATTTATCTACCTTGCTAAAGAGGGATTGAGCCATATACATCAGTGCAGTGACCACCTCATTATTCTAACCATCATCAGGCCTGGGATGTGGAGAGACGGAGGGATATTTAGTCTAACCATCAGGCCTGGGATGTGGAGAGACGGAGGGATATTTAGTCTAACCATCAGGCCTGGGATGTGGAGACGGAGGGATATTTAGTCTAACCATCAGGCCTGGGATGTGGAGAGACAGAGCATAAAGAGAATGCATTCCAAATAGCACCTTTTTCCTACATAGTGCACTACTTTTGACCAGAACCCTAGGGTAGAGGGTTCATGGGTCCAGGTGGACCTGATAAACCCTGGGGTCCGGGTGGGGTCATGTTTCGGGTCGATGTAACTACAGCTGATAGACCTGACTGGATCCGAATAAACCCAACCACGGCTCTGCATATCCTATAGCATATTTATTTTACGCTAATAAAGTGAATTTATTGACTTTATAGAAGGCCTAGCCAACATAAAAATACATTTGTTAACCAGAAGAGCAACTTGGCTGATGAAATTGTTTTGTTCTGGTCTAGACCCGACCCCTAACATCTTGATCTAAGTCCATTTGGGTTCGGGTCTCATTGTTCTTGGGTCGGTTCGGGTGCTGTGGTGAATGAAGTAATTATTCTGCCTTTGATGATCCCCAAAACATCTGCAGCTCTAAATATCAATAAGCCAAAATGGCTTCCAGATGCTGAAGTTCATTGAGAGGGAATATTTAAGAGTCCAATGCAAACTCTGCAATATAGCTACCAGCTGGTGGGAAAATACGTTCTACCTGAAGAAGTCTTTTAAGATATGCTAATTATTTTTGCTACGGTGTGCCCTACTGAATGTAGCCCAGGTGTCTGTATAGCCAAGCGGTAAATACTTTCCCTCTAGTCAGTGTGGTGGGAAGTTAAATCTCTCTCTCTCTCTCTCTCTCTCTCTCTCTCTCTCTCTCTCTCTCTCCTCCATTATTACTGCAACTGGTTAAGGAGGGCAGGGGACACAAAATGGATGTGTGTGTGCACGTGTGACTAGGTGTGTAGAGGCAGCAGAGAATTGTCCTTGAGGAGATATTAAGTGTAGAATGTGATAAAATATCAACCTACAATAAACTTACATTAAATCTTAGGCCGATATAAAATAATGTCAGGTTTATGGTCGTGGCTGAGGAAGGATAAGGTCCCCGGTAAGCATATAAATCATTTTGAAGCCATAAAATAATCAAATCACCATTCACCTCAATGGCTTTAAACACTATTATATCTGGCCAGTGGGTATACAGTTCATCCAAGGCCTCTCCCTCACAGTCTGAGCTTAAAGGGAATAGTTCCCTCTAAACTATCTTTTAGTATTTGGTTCGTTAGTCCACTGTTAATACACAATAATCCCCCCAAAACATGCATGTCAGCAGTCAGGTTTTCAAGACGGAGCAGTTTTGAAGGAACTACCCCTTGAAGAACAGTCCAGAACAGACAAAGTATCTCCACTAGTTTGAGTAGAATGTCCTCACAGTGAGGACACACTGAAAACAATGGAAAATATACTTTGATGCCGCACTCTCTCTGTCTACATAAATCAAACGGACTGAGACGATTCAGAGACTGCAGTGAGCTGCAGAGAAAACACACAGCCCACAAAAGTTCAGTATGAGGCAACATGGGGAGAATACAATTTTAAATAGTGTTTGTGCAACCTAGATGGTAGATACTGCAGCGATAGCTCTACACCGACTAGAGGTCCATTAACTCCCTGAAATAGGCCTGTCTTGTCTAATGAATGACTCAAATACGCACACACACTGAAATGTCATTTGGGTTTAGTCATTACGCTGCTGTAAAGTCGTGTTCCCAGTGACCATCATCCAACGGACACACACACCTTCAGTCTAATAACCCTTTCCTATATCATCTGAGGAAATGTGATTTTTACACTCTGAACACAGACACCCTCGGTGGATGGGATTCAAATTATTATTATTATTATTATTATTATTATAGGAGTGCACTTTGAGGATGGAAGAGAAGCCTACATCCTCTTGGGAGTAGGCGGTTGTGTCCTTCATCTGAGTTGATGTTGGTAAATGACATTCTGATATCTAAGAGCCTTCTATTCATCTGAAGAGCACAACTATGAATCAAACCTGCCTTCAAGGATAATCTGACCGAAGTGAATAAGAGAACTTCACAGCATATAAGATATCTTGTAGTTCACAGCATATAAGGTCTCGTGTAGTTCACAGCATATAAGGTCTCGTGTAGTTCACAGCATGTAAGATCTCTTGTAGTTCACAGCATATAAGATCTCTTGTAGTTCTGAAGGACACTTACCTGTGTAGTAGGAAATTCTGGAAATATCTGCAAAAGAAAGAGACAAAAGGGAAGTGAGTTGGTTTGATCTATCGTTGATCTGTCACTTCAGCACATTGGGCTCAGTGGAGACAAAGAAGCACTGGTTTTACTGGGTCAATGATAATTCCAGAGGGCAGCCTGGCCCAGAGGCTCCAACCCAACCCAGTCCATGGTCACAGAGTGCCCCCTAGCTGCCTGGGGGCTGAAGCTCTGTGGCTGTGTCCCAAATGGCAGCCTATTCCCAAGTAGGGCACTACCTTTGACCCATAAGGGCCAGGGCTGGCAAAGAGGGGGAGCCCTATGATGACGCCATAACCTGTCAGTGTCACAGTTCACAGTAAACCGGATGGCAGGGTAACATCCAGAAGGCCATTTAAGTCCCCTGGGGTTGGGTTTCAGAGTGCCAAGTGGTTCTTGGGCCACAAACAGACAGGATGGACGGACGGACAGACAGACGTATGCGGTTTTAGTCTCTCAAGTTTGGCCACAAACAGACAGGATGGACGGACAGACAGACAGACAGACGGATGTGGTTTTAGTCCCTCAGGTTTGTGTACTCCGAGCATGCGCTGACCAACTGGCAAGTGTCTTCACTGACATTGTCAACCTCTCGCTGTCGGAGTCTGTAATACCAACATGTTTCAAGCAGACCACTATAGTCCCTGTGCCCAAGAACACTAAGGTAACCTGCTTAAATGACAACTGACCCATAGCACTCACATCTTGCAGCCATGAAATGCTTTGAAAGGATGGTCATGGCTCACATCAACACCATTATCCCAGAAACCCTAGACCCACTCCAATTTGCATACCACACTAACAGAGCCACAGATGATGAAATCTCTATTGCACTCCACACTGCCCTTTCACACCTGGACAAAAGGAACACCTATGTGAGAATGCTATTAATTGACTACAGCTCAGCGTTCAACACCATAGTGCCCTCAAAGCTCATCACTAAGCTAAGGACTCTGGGACTAAACACCTCCCTCTGCAACTGGATCCTGGACTTCCTGATGGGCCACCCCCAGATGGTAAGGGTAGGCAACAACACATCCGCCACGCTGATCCTCAACACGGGGGCCCCTCAGGGGTGCGTGCTCAGTCCCCTCCTGTACTCCCTGTTCACTCATGACTGCACGGCCAGGCACGACTCCAACACCATCATTAAGTTTGCTGATGACACAACAGTGGTAGGCCTGATCACCGACAACGATGAGACAGCCTATAGGGAGGAGGTCAGAGAACTGACCCTGTGGTGTCAGGACAACAACCTCTCCCTCAATGTGATCAAGACAAGATCAAGATTGTGGACTACAGGAAAAGGAGGACCGAGCACGCCCCCATTCTCATCGACGGGGTTGTAGTGGAGCAGGTTGAGAGCTTCAAGTTCCTTGATGTCCACATCACCAACAAACTAACAGGGTCCAAGCACACCAAGACAGTCGTGAAGAGGGCACGACAAAACCTATTCCCCCTCAGGAGACTGAAAAGATTTGGCATGGGTCCTCAGATCCTCAAAAGGTTCTACAGCTGCTCCATCGAGAGCATCCTGACAGGTTGCATCACTGCCTGGTATGGCAACTGCTCTGCCTCCGACTGCAAGGCACTAGAGGGTAGTGCGTACGGCCCAGTACATCACTGGGGCCAAGCTTCCTGCCATCCAGGACCTCTATACCAGGCGGTGTCAGAGGAAGGCCCTAAAAATTGTCAACGACTCCAGCCACCTTAGTCATAGACTGTTCTCTCTGCTACAGCACGGCAAGCGGTACCGGAGCGCCAAGTCTAGGTCCAAGAGGCTTCACACAGCTTCTACCCCTAAGACATTAGACTCCTGAACAGCTAATCAAATGGCTACCCAGACGATTTGCACCACCCTCCACGCTGCTACTACTCTCTGTTATTATCTATGCATAGTCACTTTAATAACCCTACCTGCATGTACATAATTACCTAGACACCGGTGCCCCCGCACATTGACACATTGACTCTGTACCCCCTGTATATAGCCTCCACATTGACTCTGTACCGGTCCCCCCTGTATATAGCCTCCACATTGACTCTGTACCGGTCCCCCCTGTATATAGTCTCCACATTGACTCTGTACCGGTACCCCCTGTATATAGCCTCCACATTGACTCTGTACCGGTACCCCCTGTATATAGCCTCCACATTGACTCTGTACCGGTACCCCCTGTATATAGCCTCCACATTGACTCTGTACCGGTACCCCCTGTATATAGCCTCCACATTGACTCTATATACAGGGGATACCGGTACAGAGTCAATGTGGAGGCTATATACAGGGGGTACCGGTACAGTCTCCACATTGACTCTGTACCGGTACCCCCTGTATATAGCCTCCACATTGACTCTGTACCGGTACCCCCTGTATATAGCCTCCACATTGACTCTGTACCGGTACCCCCTGTATATAGTCTCCACATTGACTCTGTACCGGTACGCCCTGTATATAGCCCCGCTATTGTTATTTACTGCTGCTCCTGAATTATTTGTTATTCTTATCTCTTACTTTTTTGGGGGTATTTTCTTAAAACTGCATTGTTGGTGAAGGGCTTGTTGT
>QNTS01009552.1:24336-37494 GCA_003317085.1 Hucho hucho
CCTCATCTACACTGCAGTTTGGTCACGTCCCTCCCACCACCTCATCTACACTGCAGTTTAGTCACGTCCCCCCCAGTACACCTTACCTGTAACATTTGGCATTGGTCATAGATGCTCAATGCTCGGTGATGAATATAATAACTGCTAACTGTATTTTTTATGTGTATGACCAAAGTAAAAGTTAAACACACACATTTATGCCTGATAACCCTATCTAACTAGTCAAGGAAGTAAAATGTTTCTGTGTGAAGTATGACTTAATTGCTATCATATACAGTGTCTTCAGAAGGTATTCACACCCTTTGACTGATTACACATTTTGTTGTGTTATAGTCCGAATTCCTAATTGGATTAAATATGTATTTGTCTCACCCATCTATCTACACAATAGAACAACATGAAAAAGTGAAAACATGTTTTTTGAATTTTTTACAAATATATAAAATGTTAATATAGAAGTATGTAATTTATATAAGTATTCACATCCCTGAGTCAATACTTCGTAGAAGCGCCTTTGGCAGCGATTGCAGATCAAATCAAATCATATCAAATTTATTTATAAAGCCCCCCTTACATCAGCTGATGTCACAGAGTGCTGTACAGAAACCCAGCCTAAAACCCCAAACAGCAAGCAATACAGGTGTAAAAGCACGTGAGATGTGAGTCTTTCTGGCTAAGTCCCTAAAAGTATTCATCCCCATTGATGTTTTTCCTATTTTGTTACATTACAACCTGTAGTTTAAATTGTAATACGTAATTCAGCTAAATTAGCCTGGAGGCCTACATTTTCTTGCCCCTCCAGATCTACCTCCACTTCACTGATACTACGCTCGAGTTACCCCAATACTCTTATAGCCTCTGAGGATGAGAGATCTGTATACTGGACCTTTCTCACATCCCACCATTGACTCAGAGACTCATACTCCTCTCCTCTGCCCCCACCTTTCCCAAAATGTCTGGAAATCTGAGAAAAAAAAGTGTCATCTTGTACAGTGACTTGCAAAAGTATTCATCCCCCTTGCCGTCTTTCCTACTTTGTTGCACTACAACCTGTAATTTGAATGGATTTTTATTATGATTTCAAGTAATGGACACACACAAAATAGTCCAAATTGGTGAAGTGAAATGAAAAACATTACTTAAAAGTGGTGCGTGCATATGTATTCACTCCTTTGCTATGAAGCCCCTAAACCAGATCTGGTGCAACCAATTATATTCCGAAGTCACATAATTAGTTAAATCAAGTCCTCCTGTGTGCAATCTAAGTGTCACATGATCTGTCACATGATCTCAGTATATATACACGTGTTCTGAAAGGCCCCAGAGTTTGCAACACCATGAAGCAAGGGGCTCCACCAAGCAAGCGGGACCATGAAGACCAAGGACTTTCCAAACAGGTCAGGGACAAAGTTGTGGAGAAGTACAGACCAGGGTTGGGTTATAAAAAAATATCAGAAACTTTGAACATCCCACGGAGCACCATTAAATCCATTATAAAAAATGGCACCACAACAAACTGCCAAGAGAGGGCTGCCCACAAAAATTCACGGACCAGGCAAGGAGGGCATTAATCAGAGAGGCAACAAAGAGACCAAAGATAACACTGAAGGAGCTGCAAAGCACCACAGTGGAGATTGGAGTATCTGTCCATGGGACCACCTTAAGCCATACACTCCACAGAGCTGGGCTTTACAGAAGAGTGGCCAGAAAATAAGCCATTGCGTTAACAACTTACGGAGTGGTGGGGTGCTAGATGACCTCAGGTCTTGGAAACTCCTGATGAGATCTCTCTCGGCTCCCGAGGTGACGGTTTTGGAGAGTCTGGCGTGCCCAAAGCAAAATGCCTGCCACTCAGGCTCAGAAAATAGGATATGCACATAATTAGTACTATTGGATAGGAAATACTCTGAAGTTTCTAAAAGTGTTAACTTCTTAGGGAGCAGCGCACGAGGTGACGGTTTTGGAGAGCCTGCCGTGCCCAAAGTAAAATGCCTGCCACTCAGGCCCAGAAAATAGGATATGCACATATTCAGTACCATTGGATAGGAAACACTCTGAAGTTTCTAAAAGTGTTAACATTCTGTCTGTGAGTATAACAGAACGGATATGGTAGGCGAAAACCCGAGGAATTTCTGTCTTGGAAAAAGTGGTTTTGACACATTGCCTCATTTGGAACCCCTCCCTTATGAAAATGCCCATATAAGGGCATATGAATGCAGTACCTATTGCTTCCTCTGGATGTCAACAGTCTCGAGAAAGTGTTCTGATTCTTTTTAGATGCTTTTAGAGCAGAGAAGAAGACGAATAAGGAAGTGTCCATGCAGATGTCAATAGAAGTAAATGCGCGCTCCCGGCTGGCGCGTTATTAGTTTTTTTNGAATTTCTGTCTTGGAAAAAGTGGTTTTGACACATTGCCTCATTTGGAACCCCTCCCTTATGAAAATGCCCATATAAGGGCATATGAATGCAGTACCTATTGCTTCCTCTGGATGTCAACAGTCTCGAGAAAGTGTTCTGATTCTTTTTAGATGCTTTTAGAGCAGAGAAGAAGACGAATAAGGAAGTGTCCATGCAGATGTCAATAGAAGTAAATGCGCGCTCCCGGCTGGCGCGTTATTAGTTTTTTTCTTATTGCCCAGTTTATATTCCGGTTGAAATATTATACTATTTATACATAAAATTGTGCCTAAGGATACATTTAAAATGATGTTTGATTGTTCTTGGACAAGTTTATAGGTATAAGTTGAACGAGTTCTCTTCACGTTTCAATGGACGATTGGAGGCTCTATTTTCTCATTATAATGCGCCAACCAAACGGAGATTTATGGATATAATACATTACTTTTTCTAACAAAATAACCATCAATTGTCTTCGTTGGACACTTGGGAAGCCCTCAGCAGAAGTTCTTCAAAAGCTAAGGGATTTGTTTTCGCTGTGAAATGTGTTTTGTGTGAACCGCGATGGTTTATGAATTCATGCTAATGGAAAAATATTGGAGGTGCTACCGTCAAACAATCAAATGTTGTGCTTTCGCCGTAAAGTTTTTTTGAAATCTGACAACGCTGTGATATTGCCAAGAAGTAGAGCTTTTGATGGCTATGCAACACGCTAGTGCCCCACCACTCCCTAAGTAATTAAATTCTTGTTAATCTAACTGCACTGTCCAATTTACAGTAGCTATTACAGTGAAAGAATACCATGCTATTGTTTGAGGAGAGTGCACAATTTTGAACATAATATGTTATTAATAAACAAATTAGGCACATTTGGGCAGTCTTGACACAACATTTTGAACAGAAATGCAATGGTTCATTGGATCAGTCTACAACTTTGCACACACACTGCTGCCATCTAGTGGCCAAAATCTAAATTGCACATGGGCTGGAATAATACATTATGGCCTTTCTCTTGCATTTCAAAGAAAATAATAAAAAACGGTTGTTTTGTCTTTGTATTATCATTTACCAGATCTAATGTTTTATATTCTCCTACATTCCTTTCACATTTCCACCAACTTAAAATTGTTTCCTTTCAAATGGTACCAATAAAATGCATATCCTTGCTTCAGGGCCTGAGCTACAGGCAGTTAGATTTGGGTGTGTAAGTGTATACTCCGGGTTGCAATCTGGCTTGCAATCCTTATTAAACAAACTAACCTCTGATCAAAGACGTTTCCTGTGTTCACTTGTGTGCATGTAGGGCAGAATTCCCTTACAATTCCTGGCGATTAGGATGGGATAGATAACGGCAGTCTTCAACTGATTCCAGAGTGACGACAGGTCAACCGTGCACGGGGGTCACCAGTGACCCAGGGAATTCTCACTCCACAGAGGCTGGAGCAGATGAAATCCGCCTGAAATCGCTGGAGCAGGGGAGACTGTCTACTCTATCCCGAACAAATTTAGATAAGACCTGGATTCTTTGATCGTGGGTTTATCGAGCCTAGCTTTAAATTAATAAGAAAATAGCGCTTAGTTTCAAGAAAATAGAGAGCTTAGGTTTTAAGAATGGTTTATAGGGGTCAGAGTTCTCTTGGAAGAAGGGTCCTTTCTCTATTATAAGGGTTAGGTTCCTCTGAGTCCTTTTGCTATTATAGGGGTTATATTCCGCTGAGAGAATTATAGGGGTTAGATTCCGCTGAGAGAAGGATGGATCGTTTCTGATATAGGGGTTAGAGTCCTCTTGAGAGAAGGGTGAATGGTGTATAGTGGTCAGAGTCCTCTTGGAAGAAGGGTCCTTTCTCTTTTACAGGGGTTAGATTCCTCTGAGAGAAGGACGGATAGTTTCTGAGAAGAAGGAAATGTATAAATGTATACAAGATGGTGTCAGTGAGGATGTAATGTTAAATTAGAAACTGTAACGTTGAGTGTTAGCCGATTATTAAACGTATTGGGAGATGGTGGGTTGAAAGTAGTGGTTTGGAAGGTTGTGACAGCATTGTGGTGTAAAAGGGTCTGTTATAGTACTCATCAGACATATACTGGGAAAGTGAGAGAAGTGCATTTGGGAGAAGATATACTTTGGAGTTCTTTCCCACTTGGGGGAAAAAGAGCTCGGGATATTTATTATAAAGATCAGGCTTAAGATCAGGTTTTTTCCATTTGTAAGCATATTTAAAAAATATTGCTTGTTTGTACTGTGACTTGTTATATTGTAAATAATTATCTGTTATACTGATCAATATTGTTTTTCTGTATGTTAGAGAGGAAAATGGAAAACAGAAAAGGAAAACCGGTGGTTCCTGAGGACACCGTACCGATCCATGACGAGACTGTGGGGAGAGTGAGCAACAAGTGAGATCCCACTGTGGTACAAGGAAGGTGGTTTACCACCAGGAGGGACATTATGCATGAAGAAATTGGAAGAAATAATACGGAGACTTGAGGACTACGAAAGACTAAAGAAAAGGGGGAAAGACAGGAGTGAACTAGGGGCTATTAAGAAAATGGGAAGTGCACAGAGCTGTGTGTATGAACTGTGCGGGATGAGAAAGAGCTATATGAGGTTTGGGAACACATAGCACATGACGAAAGACAATTCTCAGATTTAGACAAAGAAAGACACCAAATTACAGATGGCTCAGCTGGTTTTCTACCAAGGGAAATCCTCACATCCACAACCATATTGGTTGGGGCATCGGGAGTTCATATCTGTACTGATAGTCGTTCTGCATTCTGTGGCATGCATGATGTTGGCACGCTGTTGAAACAGTTTTTTTTTTTTGTTTTTTTTTTACAGCTACTGGGAAACACATTGCATTCCATGTGTTGGTGAAGAATCTCTTGCTGTCTATTTGTCTGCCCTCTGAACTGTCTGCGATGGAATGTCCAGTTCACACTAATGGCACTGATGATATTTCTTTAGGGAATGCTGGAACTGATGCTGCAGCAAAATCCACTGCTGTGTCACTTTTTTCCTCCTCTTTTACAGATGCCCGAAGGAGCTTAAAACCCTTTCTGTCAAACTTACATTTCTCTTTCACAGGACTCTGCTCCTCCCAAGGAGAAGGCTTCCTGGAAATCCACGCTCGGTGGTGCAAGGCATCTGAGTGGGCCCTCCACTTTTACTGTTGCCTGTTCTTCCTCACTCCTGTTTTCCATACATGTGTAACTTGACGCATGGTAAAACGTTGCACGAGAAAAGTTCATTTGCTTTTATTACAAGGCGCAAGATCTGGTTTTGAGTTAATGGATGTGATTGAATTTGTTTGACTGCTATGATAGCTCCCTTTTGCGCATGTGGAAATCTCTGTGGAGAAACATTTGACTGAACTGTAATGCTATTTACTGGTAAAATGTGAGACCATTACAATTGTGTTATTTGTTTGTCATTTCAATAACATTGGGTCTGTGTTACTGACTGTTTCTGATTGCGATTTCAACTATTGCCATGTTTTTTTTTTCTTTAGAAAGCTATAGCAGCCAGTGATTTGCTTTATGATACAAACTGGACGATTTTACAGCTTGCTTAGTTCGATTTTGAATGACTCTTTACTTGCCTGATAGAATAGGCTACTAGGAATTATGTCGTAATTTAAATCACTGAATCAAATATTAATGATAAGGATATGAACTGAATATATGCTTGTTAAAAAAATTGCAAGCGTTTGTTTTATTACCTGTAGCCAAATCAGAATGGACAGTTACTAAATTTAATGAATTTTAGTAATAGCGGATGGGAAATTGCGATGGATCTGTGACAATGATCATAGTTGATAACTCAGTATGGGTGTTAATTATTGCATGATAACAAGGCTACAACAGCAACATATAACAAGGCTAAAACAGCATTGGATTGATGTTGTGGACAGAAAGAGGCTCTATCATTGTGAACTATTATCTCCCAACTTGATGTCTTTTTTTTCCCCTTAATGAATTGACGGATGGATTTTATTTGGCGCATTACATGTTCATTTCAAAGTCATGGATGTTTTAATAAGTGTGAAACAGAGGTGGTATTAATAATATAGAGTAATATTTTTTGGGTAGACTGAAATGAAGACAATGCCTTTTAATAATTTGAATGGATATATGTTATTAGTTGTTGGTGGTTTTTGGATACACTACTAATGCCATGTTTTTAGTCCGCTGGTGAAAGTGAGTCGTGCTTGCGGGCTGTGAGGGATGCAGTAAAGGGAACTGGCATGGCTATTTTTGTTTGTTTTTGCTACACAATTCATTCACAACACATTTATTATGAATATTTGTTTGTGGTGTTAATATGTTTGATTTATTGAGTGGACTATTTCCTTTGTGGGTTTTTACGTAGGTCAAAGTATCTTAAAGGGGTGGAATTTTGTAAAGTTTTTATTTTCAGAGTTTTAATTGAACACATTTACATTTTTTTTTATTTAAGAAATATTTACATGGGATACGAAATGTATGAAATGTTTGACTGTTTTTCATTAATTAGTCTAATATAGTAAGAAACACTTATTTTAAGGGTAGTATGACCTCTGTCCTGACTTTCTAGTGTGGTTTGATTACCTTCACTGGAAACCATTAGGATGCTGAATAGTAAGGTAATTTGTAATACTGATTTGAAGATCATTAGTAATACCAATAATTATGATGAAATGTATGGTTCATAGCCCAATCTGTCATTTGGATCAACAAGAAGAAAGAGAGGGCGTTGCCTTTGAATAAGGGTAGGCTGTCTTTAGTCTATATTCCTATGACTGTACGGGTACAATTTCTTTTTCATTATGGAGTTATTTTGGGTAGTGATTCTAAATCGATTTTGTTATTTGAAATTGTTTTGTTTTATTTTTAAGCAGTAGTGATGTTTTCTTATTTTAACATTACTCACGTTGTGAGACTTGTGTCAAAAACTGGGGAATTGTATTTTTATTTTTTATTTCACCTTTATTTAACCAGGTAGGCCAGTTGAGAACAAGTTCTCAGTTACAACTGCGACCCGGCCAAGATAAAGCAAAGCAGTGCGACAAAAAACAACAACACAGAGTTACACATAAACAAACGTACAGTCAATAACACAATTCTAAGTACAGTGTGTGCAAATGTAGACGATTAGGGAGGTAAGGCAATAAATAGGCCATAGAGGCGAAATAATTACGATTTAGCATTAACACTGGAGTGATAGATGTGCAGATGATGATGTGGAAGTAGAGATACTGGGGTGCAAAAGAGCAAAAACATAAATAATAATATGGGGATGAGGTAGTTGGGTGTGTTATTTACAGATTGGCTGTGAACAGGTCCAGTGATCGGTAAGATACTCCGACAGCTGATGCTTAAAGTTAGAGAGGGAGATTTAACTATTTAGCGAGCAGTGGGGTCACCTAAATGTTATATAAGTAAAATAAAGTGGGGCGCGCACCCAGACTCACACCCGAGAAAACTTGTTGACATTTCAGGTCCCCTTACCATTTCCTGTTGCTATCCGTTTTGCTTTCTCCAATCATTCCCAGTCTTTGTATATAGACTGTTGACATCTAGTGGAAGCCATAGGTACTGCAATCCAGGAGCTGGATTGCCTTGAAGTCAATGGGGAGAGTGTCAAACAGAGCAAAGGTCACCAAAAACTGCATTTCCGGATGGAAAAAGGAGACCAAAAACGGACGATATAGTCAAGACAATATGAGTGTCTGTAATACAATTGTGAAAATCTTACTTCAGAGTGTTTCCTATCCAATAGTACTAATTATGTGCATATCCTATTTTCTGAGCCTGAGTGGCAGGCATTTTACTTTGGGCACGCCAGACTCTCCAAAACCGTCACCTCTGCTGCCGCTCCCTAAGAAGTTAAGTCTCCAGCTTCAGTGATTTTTGCAATTTGTTCCAGTCATTTGCAACAGAGAACTGGAAGGAAAGGCGGCCAAAGGAAGTGTTGGCTTTGGGGATGACCAGTGAAATATACCTGCTGGATTGCGTGCTACGGGTGGGTGTTGCTGTGGTGACCAGTGAGCTGAGATAAGGCAGGGCTTTACCTAGCAAAGACTTATAGATGACCTGGAGCCAGTGGGTTTGGCGACAAATATGTAGCGAGGGTTCAGCCAACGAGAGCATACAGGTCGCAGTGGTGGGTAGTATATGGGGCTTTGGTGACAAAACGGACGGCACTGTGATAAACTACATCCAGTTTGCTGAGTAGAGTGTTGGAGGCTATTTTGTAAATGACATCGCCGAAGTCAAGGATCGGTAGGATAGTCAGTTTTACGAGGGTATGTTTGGCAGCATGAGTGAAGGAGGCTTTGTTGCGAAATTGGAAGCTGATTTCTAGATTTAATTTTGGATTGGAGATGCTTAATGTGAGTCTGAAAGGAGAATTTACAGTCTAACCAGACACCTAGTAGGTATTTGTAGTTGTCCACATATTCTAAGTCAGAACCGTCCAGATTAGTGATGCTAGTCATGCGGGTGGGCGCGGGCAGCAATCGGTTGAAGAGCATGCATTTAGTTTTACTAGCATTTCACTTCTTAGGGAGTAGTGGGGCGCTAGCACCCCACCTGCGACAACATCCGTTAAAATGCAGAGCGCCAAATTCAAATTAAAAATAGTAATATTAAACATTCATGAAAATACAAGTGTTGCAAACCATTCACAAGCTTAGAATCTTGGTAATCTCACATTGTTGTCAGATTTCAAAAAGGCTTTAGGGCGAAAGCATATTATTTGATTGTCTGAGAACTGCGCCCCGCATACATATTCAATTAGCATAATAACATAACCAGCACGGGTGTCACAAAATTCAAAAATAGCAATAAAATAAATCGCTTACCTTTGAAGATTTTCCTCTGATAGCAATCCAAAGGGTCCCAGCTACACAATAAATGGGCCTTTTGTTTGATAAAGTCCCTCTTTATATCCCAAAAGCTCCTTTTGGTTGGCACGTTTTGATCAGTAATCCACCATTCCACTCGTTCAATATTCTAGACATAGAAAACGTAAAAAAGTTACCTATAAACTTTGCCCAAACAGCTCAAACAACGTTTCTAATCAATCCTCAAGTACCCTATTTTGTATATAAACAATAATATTTCAGATGGAAAATAACCTGCTCAATAGAAAATAAAAAAAACTCAGTCATGCGTGCAAATCAGTACAGGTCACCATTTGATCCACTTGGAAAAAGAGCTCTTATTCATTGGTTTTTCAAAAAACAAGCCTGAAACCTTGTCTAAAGACTGTTGATATCTAGTGGAAGCCATAGGAACTGAAATCTGGGAGCTAAATCCCCCTGCTTTGAATAGCATGTCAAAAGAAAAAGAGTGACATCACAAAATCACATTTTCCGGATGGATTTTCCTCGGGTTTTCGCCTGCCAAATTAGTTCTGTTATACTCACAGACATTATGTTAACAGTTTTAGAAACTGCTCCCTAAGTAGTTAACTACTAGTGCCACACTCCCGACACTACCCGGTGAAATGTGAGGCGCCAAATTCAAAATCCAAAAGTGTCCAACGAAGACAATCCATGCTTCTTTGGTTAGAAAAAGTCATTTATTATATCCGCTGTCATATTGCCAAGCATCAGAGCTTTTGATGACTATGCAACAATTGTATATTTATGAATGTTTAATAATTCAACTTTTGGATTTTGAATTTGGCGCCTCACATTTCACCGCGCTAGCGCCCCACTGCTCCCTAAGTAGTTAACTACTAGCGCCCCACTCCCGACACTACCCCGTGAAATGTAAGGCGCCAAATTCAAAATCCAAAAGTTGAATTATTAAACATTCAAAAATATACAATTGTTGCGTAGTCATCAAAAGCTCTGATTCTTGGCAATATCACAGCGTTCTCAGATTTCAAAAAGTGTATATTTGCTGTAATATTTCAACCGGACGATAACGTGAACGATAGGAAAGAAAAATAAAGTGGTGCGCGTTCACAATCCCGCGCCCGTCAATCCTTGTTTACAAAAGTGGTCCCCTGACTTCTTCCTGTTCCTATCCGTTCTGGTTACTCCTAGAATTCCGAGTCTTTGTATAAAGACTGTTGACATCTAGTGGAAGCCATAGGTACTGCAGTCTCAGTCCTACATAACGTTGTATGCAATAGGCACAATGGAGAAGATGCTCATTTACAAAAAAAACTGCAAATCCGGATGGATTTTCCTCAGGTTTTCGCCTGCTATATCACTTATGTTATACTCACATACATTATTGTAACACTCGTAGAAACTTCAGAGTGTTCCCTATCCAATAGTACTAATTATGTGCATATCCTATTTTCTGGGCCTGAGTGGCATGCATTTTACTTTGGGCACACCGGACTCTCCAAAACCGTCACCTCTGGAGCCGCTCCCTAAGAAGTTAACACAGTGTCCAAAGAAGGGCCAGATGTATACAGAATGGTGTCGTCTGCGTAGAGGTGGATCAGAGAATCACCAGCAGCAAGAGAGACATCATTGATATATACAGAGAAAAGAGTCGGCCCAAGAATTGAACCCTTTGGCACCCCCATAGAGACTGCCAGAGGTCCGGACAACAGGCCCTCCGATTTGACACACAGGCAGTAATTTGAGAAACCAAGGCTATTGAGTCTGCCGATAAGAATGCGGTGATTGACAGAGTTGAAAGCCTTGGCCAGGTCGATGAAGACGGCTGCACAGTACTGTATTTTATCGATGGTGGTTATGATATTGTTTAGGACCTTGAGCGTGGCTGAGGTGCACCCATGACCAGCTCGGAAACCAAATTGTATAGTGGAGAAGGAACGGTGGGATTCGAAATGGTCGGTGATCTGTTTGTTAACTTGGCTTTCAAAGAGTTTTTAAAAGGTGGGGCAGGATGGATATAGGTCTATAACAGTTTGGGTCTAGAGTGTCTCCCCCTTTGAAGAGGGGGATGACCGCGGCAGCTTTCCAATCTTTAGGGATCTCAGACGATACGAAAGAGAGGTTGAACAGGCTAGCAATAGGGGTTGCAACAATTTCGGAGGATAATTTTAGAAAGAGAGGGTCCAGATTGTCTAGCCCAGCTGATTTGTAGTGATCCAGATTTTGCAGCTCTTTCAGAACATCAGCTGTCTGGATTTGGGTGAAGGAGAAGCGGGGGGGGGGGCTTGGGCAATTTGCTGCAGGGGGTGCATAGCTGTTGGCCGGGGTAGGGGTAGCCAGGTGGAAAGCATGGCCAGCCGTAGAAAGATGCTTCTTGAAATTATTGATTATTGTAGATTTATCAGCGGTGACAGTTTTTCCTAGCCTCAGTGCAGTGGTTAGCTGGGAGGAGGTGCTCTTATTCTCCATGGACTTTACAGTGTCCCAAAACTTTTTGGAATTAGTTCTACAGGATGCAAAATTCTGTTTGAAAAAGCTTGCCTTAGCTTTCCTAACTGACTGTGTATGTTGGTTCCTGACTTCCCTGAAAAGTTGCATATCGCGGGGTCTATTCGATACTGATGCAGAACGCCAAGGGCTATATCTGAACCAAGGGCTATATCTGTTCTTAGTTCTACATTTTTTGAATGGGGCAAGATTATTTAAGATGGTGAGGAAAGCATTTTTAAAGAGCAACCAGGCATCCTCTACTGACGGGATGAGGTCAATATCCTTCCAGGACACCCGGGCCAGGTTAGATTAGAAAGGCCTGCTCGCTGAAGTGTTTTAGGGAGCGTTTGACAGTGATGAGGGGTGGTCGTTTGACCGCGGACCCATTACGGACGCAGGCAATGAGGCAGTGATCGCTGAGATCCTGGTTGAAGACAGCAGAGGTGTATTTAGAGGGCAAGTTGGTCAGGATGATATCTAAGAGGGTGCCCATGGTTCCGGATTTAGGGTTGAACCTGGTAGGTTCCTTGAGAATTTGTGTGAGATTGAGGGCATCTACATTAGATTGTAGGACGTTCTCGGTGTTAAACATATCCAAGTTTAGGTCACCTAACAGTACGAACTCTGAAGATAGATGAAATAGTGATATGTAGGAGTGTATCGTATGATACATGAAGGAGTGTACTCTTGTGTTGCTTGTTCTGTTCTGCTTCGATACAAATCTCACCAGATTGGGGCTGCTGGATTACTGGGATTTCTCCCGATGGGTTAGAGGTCTAACTTCCCGATCCTGTGACTCTGCGAAGAAGTTGGCAGTGTGATAAGTCAATTTGAAAAAAACAACAGAATGTGTTGTTATTCTCTTTGACATATGTTTAGAGATTTATATTATAGAATAATTGGTAAAAGTACTAATAGTCATATTGTCAATGCTTGTCTGGATTTCCTGAAAACTATAATTAACTGAACTACTGTGTTTCTGATCTGTCCTCTCTTGAGGTTATCATGAGGGTGACTACAGTCGCTGTCTAAATGCATGGAAGGAATAATTTGACAACGAGAATGGTGTGAACCTCAAAACCCCCTCTAACCTGCTGAAGAAGAGCGACAAAGGCGTTCAGTCTGGCCCTGTCCGCACCACTTCTACCGAGAGACCTGAGTCCGAGCCAGCAACCGGTGTACAGCATCCAATCAAAGCTATCAACTGCTTTTCTCTCATGCCTTTTCTCTTAGGAGTGGGACACGTGGAGTTAGCATGGAGAGAGATCCGTTCCAAAACTTCTCTCATGTTGCTGGAAGGCTGGTTGGCAAGGGTGAGACATTGAAATTGGGAAATTATCATGGGGCCACCCACTTGAACTATGAAGCTATCTGAAGAAGACTATGAAGAGACACCAGAAGTTTTGAGTGCCTGAAGGGGGGG
>QNTS01009552.1:48529-66982 GCA_003317085.1 Hucho hucho
GCTCTGCTCTGCTCCATACAGCTCTGCTCTGCTCCATACAACTCAACTCAGCTCTGCTCTGCTCCATACAGCTCAGCTCTGCTCCATACAGCTCTGCTCTGCTCCATACAGCTCTGCTCTGCTCTGCTCCATACAGCTCTGCTGTGCTCTGCTCCATACAGCTCTGCTCTGCTCCATACAACTCAACTCAGCTCTGCTCTGCTCCATACAGCTCAGCTCTGCTCCATACAGCTCAGCTCTGCTCCATATAGCTCTGCTCTGCTCTGCTCCATACAGTTCTGCTCTGCTCCATACAGCTCATACATTACAGCAGAGAAGAACCACATGGATAATGGATATTATTTATTTTTCCAACATATTCAGAAAAGGTTGTGTAAGCAGCTATAATTTATTTCCATCTATAATTCATCTAACAGTGAACATGCACAGTGATAAACAGAATAGATTTGTTTGAGTACCAGAGTTAGTTACGAAGCTAATTTCCATTAGACAAAAACACTTTCAACAATATTACAATGCATAACTACCCACTTGAGCTCCTGTACATCCTGTCCTGTGATTATCTATTGGAAAATAAGACAACAATAAATGTAAGACTTTTTGTAAGACAAAATGCTATTTTGACTAGGTTTAATATCTTGAGCATATTCTACATTTGGTACAGAGGAAGTACCAGGGCCAAATCAGGAAAAAGCAGTTACAAGGTCTATGTACCAGTAACAGTTTAAGGAGAAATTTAAAAACACAGTAAGACAACTTTAGGCATGGAACCAACAACAGAAGCCTTCAACCACATGTTGTTCTTCCTGTTGTTGTTGTTGTTGTTCTTCTTCTTCTTCTTCTTCTTCCTGTTGTCATGTTGTTGTTGTTGTTCATCCTGTTGTCATGTTGTTGTTGTTGTTCTTCCTGTTGTTGTTCTTCTTCTTCTTCCTGTTTTTCTTCCTGTTGTTCTTCCTGTTGTCACGTTGTTGTTGTTCTTCTTTTTCTTCTTCCTGTTGTTGTTGTTCTTCTTCTTCCAGTTGTTGTTGTTCTTCCTGTTGTTGTTGTTGTTCTTCCTGTTGTTGTTGTTGTTCTTCTTCTTCTTCCTGTTGTTCTTCCTGTTGATGTTGTTGTTGTTGTTGTTGTTGTTCCTGTTGTCATTTTGTTGTTGTTGTTCTTCTTGTTGTTGTTGTTCTCCCTGTTGTTCTTCCTGTTGTCATGTTGATGTTGTTGTTCTTCCTGTTGTTGTTGTTCTTCTTCTTTTTCCTGTTGTTGTTGTTGTTCTTTCTGTTGTCATGTTGGTGTTGTTGTTGTTTTTCCTGTTGTTGTTGTTGTTCTTCCTGTTGTCATGTTGGTGTTGTTGTTGTTTTTCCTGTTGTTGTTGTTCTTCTTCTTCTTCCTGTTGTTCTTCTTCTTCTTCATGTTGTTGTTGTTGTTGTTGTTGTTCCTGTTGTTGTTGTTGATGTTCTTCCTGTTGTTGTTGTTCTTCCTGTTGCCATGTTGTTGATCTTCCTTTTGTCATGTTGTTGTTGTTCTTCCTGTTGTTATTGTTGTTGTTCTTCCTGTTGTTGTTGTTGTTGTTCTTCTTCTTCTTCCTGTTGTCATGTTGTTCTTCTTCATCTCCCTGTTGTCATGTTGTTGTTGTTGTTCTTCCTGTTGTTGTTGTTTTTCCTGATTTTGTTGTTGTTGTTGTTGTTCATCCTGTTGTTGTTGTTCTTCTTCTTTCTGTTTTTCTTCCTGTTGTTCTTCCTGTTGTCATGTTGTTGTTGTTGTTCTTCTTCTTCCTGTTGTCATGTTGTTGTTGTTGTTGTTCTTACTATAGTCATGTTGTTGTTGTTCTTCTTCTTCCTGTTGTTCTTCCTGTTGTTGTTGTTGTTGTTGTTGTTGTTTTTGTTGTTGTTGTTCCTGTTGTCATATTGTTGTTCTCCTTGTTGTTGTTGTTCTTCCTGTTGTTCTTCCTGTTGTCATGTTGTTGTTGTTCTTCCTGTTGTTGTTGTTCTTCCTGTTGTTCTCCCTTTTGTTCTTCCTGTTGTCATGTTGTTGTTGTTGTTCTTTCTGTTGTTGTTGTTGTTCTTCTTCCTGTTGTTGTTGTTCTTCTTCTTCCTGTTGTTCTTCTTCTTCTTCATGTTGTTGTTGTTGTTGTTCCTGTTGTCGTTGTTCTTCCTGTTGTTGTTGTTGTTCTTCCTGTTGCCATGTTGTTGTTGTTCTTCCTGTTGCCATGTTGTTGTTGTTCTTCCTTTTGTCATGTTGTTGTTATTCTACCTGTTGTCATGTTGTTCTTCTTCATCTTCCTGTTGTCATGTTGTTGTTGTTTTTTTTCTCCTGATTTTGTTGCTGTTGTTCTTCCTGTTGTTGTTGTACTTCCTGTTGTTGTTCTTCTTCTTCCTGTTGTTGTTGTTCTTCCTGTTGTTGTTGTTGTTCTTCCTGTTGATGTTCTTCTTCCTGTTGTTGTTCTTCTTCTTCTTGTTGTCATGTTGTTGTTGGTGTTGTTGTTGTTGTTGTTGTGTTTAATCCTAGATCAAAATCAAAAGGGTCTCCAACGGCCTGGGAATTTACATATCCTTCCATCCATCACATTAGTGAAGCGGCTCACTACCCAAAGTGGGAGAGTGATCACTCAGCTGGTGTGTTTTAAGCATCCACAGCTAGCATCCTAGCAACCGTTCCATGCTGAGAAGACATTTGCATGAGGCCCATCCTCCTCCGTGGGTCTGAAAGATGATCTCCACCACTGGCTGGTCGCAGGAGAGACCATTTGTTATTATCCCTTCAAACACGAAAATGGAAAGGCGGATACCTATTCAACTGAATGCATTCAACCAAAACATGTCTTCCACATTTAACCCAAGCCCTCTGAATCAGAGAGGTGCGGGGGCTGCCTTAATTAACATCCACGTCACTTGCCTTATTAGGGGAACAAAAATACATTAAATATGGTTCTAAAGAAGCAATGGGAGGGGAGGGGAAGGTCCAGACTTACGGGCTCCACTCTAGACTGTGATTTCCAAGGCCAATTTGGAGACTGTTAGATTCACACGCCAATTTACAGGTAACACTGGAACCTGTGTTAATTGAGGGAATGGGAGATGTAGGAGGCCATCACAATGATGGTATACAGGAAAGGAGCTGGAGAGAGAGATGGGAGGTGGAGAGATATTTTTTAATTTATTTTTATTTTACCTTTATTTACAGTTGAAGTCGGAAGTTGACATACACTTAGGTTGGAGTCATTAATGTTGTTTTTCAACTACTCCACAAATGTATTGTTAACAAACTATAGTTTTGGCGAGTCGGTTAGGACATCTACTTTGTGCATGACACAAGTCATTTTTCCAACAATTGTTAACAGAGAGTTTTTTTCACTTATAATTAACTGTATCCCAATTCCAGTAGGTGAGAAGTTTACATACACTAAGTTGACTGTGACTTTAAACAGCTTGGAAAAATCCCTATCAATCCCAGAACAACATCAAAGGACCTTGTCAAGAAGCTGGAGGAAACAGGTACAAAGGTACCCATATCCACAGTAAAAAGAGTCCTATACCGACATAACCTGAAAGGCCAGCAAGGAAGAAGCCACTGCTCCAGAACCACCATAAAAAGGCCAAACTACGGCTTGCAACTGCACATGGGGACAAAGATCGTACTTTTTGGAGAAATGTCCTCTGGTCTGATGAAACAAAAATAGAACTGTTTGGCCATAATGACCATCGTTATGTTTGGAGGAAAAAGGGGGAGACTTGCAAGTCAAAGATCACCATCCCAACCGTGAAGCACGGGGGTGGCAGCATCATGCTGTGGGGGTGCTTTGCTGTAGGAGGGCTGGTGCACTTCACAAAATAGATGGCATCAGGAGGAGGGAAAATGATGTGGATATATTGAAGCAACATCTCATCAGTCAGGAAGTTAAAGCTTGGTCGCAAATGGGTCTTCCAAATGGACAATGACGCCAAGCATACTTCCAAAGTTGTGGAAAAATGGCTTAAGGGCAACAAAGTCAAGGTATTGGAGTGGCCATCATAAAGCCCTGACCTCAATCCTAAAGAACATTTGTGGGCAGAAGCGTGTGCGAGCAAAGAGGCCTACAAACCTGACTCAGTTACACCAGCTCTGTCTGGAGGAATGAGCCAAAATTCACCCAACTTATTGTGGGAAGCTTGTGGAAGGCTACCTGAAACTTTTGACCCTAGTTAAACAATTTAAAGGCAATGCTATCAAATACTAATTGAGTGTATGTAAACGTCTGACCCACTGGGAATGTGATGAAAGAAATACAAGCTGAAATAAATAATTCTTGCTACTATTATTGTGACATTTCACATTCTTAAAATAAAGTGGTGATCCTAACTGACCTAAGACATGGAATTTTTACTGGGATTAAATGTCAGGAATTGTTGGCTAAGGTGTATGTAAACTTCCGACTTCAACTGTAAGTAGGCAAGTCAGTTAAGAACACATTTTTATTTTCAAAGACAGCCTAGGAACAGTGGGTTAACTGGTTTGTTCAGAATGACTCGAGGATATGATCTTGCAACCTTTCCGGTTACTAGTCCAACGCTCTAACCACTAGGCTACCTGCCACCCTATATGGTTGAAGGAGAGAGAAAAGGTAGCTGGAGAGAGAGATGAGAGCTGGAGAGAGAAGTGAGCTGGAGAGAGAGAAGGGAGCTTGAGAAAGAGATTGGAGGTGGAGAGAGAGATGGGAGGTGGAGAGAGAGATGGGAGGTGGAGAGAGAGATGGGAGCTAGAGAGAGAGATGGGAGCTGGAGAGAGACAAGGCATCTGGAGAGAGAGAGGGGAGCTGGAGAGAGAGATGGGAGCTGGAGAGAGATATGGGAGCTGGAGAGAGATAAGGGATCTGGAGAGAGAGGGGAGCTGGAGAAAGGGTAGGGAGCTGGAGAGAGAGAGGGGAGCTGGAGAGAGAGAAGGGAGCTGGAGAGAGGGTAGGGAGTTGGAGAGAGGGTAGGGAGCTGGAGAGAGGGTAGGGAGTTGGAGAGAGGGTAGGGAGCTGGAGAGAGAGAAGGGAGCTGGAGAGAGGGTAGGGAGTTGGAGAGAGGGTAGGGAGTTGGAGAGAGGGTAGGGAGCTGGAGAGAGGGTAGGGAGTTGGAGAGAGGTTAATGGGGAGAGAAATAGAAAGGGAATAAAATAATGCCTTATACTTTGTAGTCTTGAACGTACGTTTTTTATCAAGAAAAAATATTCAGTGATCCGCAGAGTTTTTTGACAACAGTTTGTGTACTAAAAAGGGCTAAAGATTTACCTGCCTAAACGGTATGCCACTCGTTGACATATGAAATGAAGGATTGCTAAACTAGCAGAATATGCGTGCCTTATTAACCCCACGTCAGCATATTTGCTATGCAATTTCCTTCAGCAACCTGCATATTAAAGTCTCAAAAGGAAATGATGGCAAAGCTTTCTATACTGAAAAAACTATAAACACATCATGTAAAGTGTTGTTCCCATGTGTCATGAGCTGAAATAAAAGATCCCAGAAATGTTCCATATGCACAAAAAGCTGTGTTTACATCCCTGTTAGTGAGCATTTCTCCTTTGCCAAGATAATCCATCCACCTGACAGGTGTGGCATATCAAGAAGCTGATGAAACAGCATGATCATTACACAGTTAATTTTAAAGTTAATTTCTCTACCATAAGCCACCTTTTGTGGAAAAGTAGTCACAATTAGTCATGCTATCCCTTGTTTTAGTGATTAAAGAATAGTCTCTTGTCACATGCTAGTGTTTTTTTCTAACCTGATACAAACTTGTCTTTGTGGGCCTGAGTCACAAGACAGGGCGTATAGCTAAGGTCCGCTTGGGAGCGGCTGCAGAATGTAACATCCCGTGGGTATACTATCTGCAGGAAGTCAGCTGTGTGGAACCTTGCAGGAAGGAGCACATTATAGTGTGAACTGTGACACAACGCAGTTACACGGTTAAGCCCTCGGGCTATCTTAGTCTCCACAGACAACCCAATCTGCCCATGTTTCCACACGTCTGCTAAACAGCCAAGCAGAAACGACATTCCACTTGGTGCTCAGAACAAGACAATGATAGCGCATTATACATGCTGCTTGGTGCTCAGTAGGATACAATGATAGCACATTATACATGCTGCTTGGTGCTCAGTAGGATACAATGATAGCACATTATACATGCTGCTTGGTGCTCAGTACGATACAATGATAGCGCATTATACATGCTGCTTGGTGCTCAGTACGATACAATGATAGCGCATTATACATGCTGCTTGGTGCTCAGTACGATACAATGATAGCGCATTATACATGCTGCTTGGTGCTCAGTAGGATACAATGATAGCACATTATACATGCTGCTTTGGGAATGGCACTAACAGCAGGATGAAATTACAGAACACTGATAATAACCTTTGATCCAAGTGGAGTAGAAATATACAATCGCTATTTTCACTGAATAGCTTCAGAGCAATATAGGGTTCTCACAGGAAACTCTTTATCATGCAAATGATGAGCTCTGCGGATTATATGAATGAATATAAATCAAATCAAAACATATTCATATCCGGGGTCACCAACAGGATTGAGATGAGTCCTAAACAATGTATAGTAATGGTACCGGGTCAGCAACCTGGTTGTACAATTATCATTCGGACGACACATTACCAACGTTTCCTCTTTCTAAAACCCTTTGCGTGTATAACGAACTATTGGAATCAGAGCTCGTCAGTTATTAATGCAGTAATTTATATTTATGATGAACGTTGCTCTCATAGTGTCACCCCTGTCACTATGCTCAATATTAAGCTCTGACATTTGGGATGGGAGTGTGACAGTAGTGGGGGTTAGGCTAGCTCTCACTGGCTCACAGGTGGAGTCCTGGAAGAGGAACTGTCTGATCTCATGCACAGGGTAGCTCCACATGGGGGGGTAACCAATACCCACTTGCAGCAGCACATCATAGAGGAGCTCTGTATGTCTTCAGACAATCTGGAAAAAAAAAACAGGCTTTAAGATGCTCTCTGAAGCTTTGGGAAGTCTTGATATGAAATGATGCTGCCGGGAGTATGGCAATATGTGAATATTCGATGTCTACAAAATATACTGCTAAACTTTTTTCCTAATCTACAGAGTTGGAGATTACTTAAATTCCATTATATGCAGGTAAAACAATACAAATAATAGTAATATTCAGTTGTCCTAAACGGCAGATTTTCTTGTCCTTACTGAAATCCTACTGATCTCAGCCCATGGCCTACCCTCCTGGACATAATCTAGAGAGAAAAAGGAGGAAGATACATATTTAGTGTGGCTTGTGAGGGCTGTCACGGTGACCGTGACGGCAGTCATATTCCACGTGACCGTTTAGTCCCGGTAATTAGGCTTCTCCAAGCTCTGATGCTGCTGATGGTCATTAGTAGCCTACCAAACTTGCTAACTGCCTGGTACTCAGCACTCTATTGTCCCTCTAATCATTCTGACATCAGTGCAAATGTAATCGAAAATCTAATCAAACACTTTATGAGAGCACATGAGCTCATGTTAACGCAACATTTCTATAGGCTATGCAATTGCGCGAGAAAACAGAGTGATGGCCTCTACTAAAAAGAGGAGGATCCCATCAGCTTTCTATAGGCTAGGCCTACTATATTTATTTCTCAACTTTCCTAATATTAAGCACATTGCTTATCTTCACAACAGGAGGATAGTCTACCTAGCCGGCATGAAAATGAACCCCGTGAAAAGCGTCCGGCATTCGCATAGATGACATGTATTTTCCCCCTGCCCCTGTTTCCAGACAGGTGCATGATAAATGGTCCATTCTAAATCAAAACACATATATTAATTATATGTAAAGACAATATTTATTTTTTACTAGGCAAGTCAGTTAACAAATTCTTATTTTCAATGACGGCCTAGGAACAGTGGGTTAACTGCCTGTTCAGAACTACAGATTTGCACCATGTCAGCTCAGGGATTTGAACTTGCAACCTTACTAGTCCAACACTCTAACCACTAGGCTACCCTGCCACCGCGTCTACAGTAGTCTGATGGGTGACCATATTAGCCTATCTCTTACGAATTATATAGTATCACTTGCGAATGATGGCCAGCTGGTGTGCAGTAAGGCAAGAAACGCATGCCATATTTTGTGCGTTATCTTTCAAATCAGTCACACCTCATGTAGCCTAGCCCATAGGCCTTTACAGTGCATTCATAACGTATTCAGACCCCTTCCCTTTTTCCACATTTTGTTACGTTACAGCCTCATTCTAAAATGGATTCAATTATTTTTTTCCCCCTCATCAATCTACACACAATACCCCATAATGACAAAACAAAACCAGAAATGTAATATTTACATAATTATTCAGACTCTTTGCTATGAGACTTGAAACTGAGCTCAGGTGCATCCTGTTTCCATTGATCATCCTTGAGATGATTCTACAACTGGATTGGAGCCCACCTGTGGTAAATTCATTTGATTGGACATGATATGGAAAGGCACGTCCCACAGTTGACAGTGCATGTCAGAGCAAAAACCAAGCCATGAGGTCGAAGGAATTGTTTATAGAGCTCAGAGACTGGATTGTCGAGACACAGATCTGGTGAAGGGTACCAAAAAATGTCTGCAGCATTGAAAGTCCCCAAGAACACAATGGCCTTCATCATTCTAAAATGGAAGAAGTTTGGCATCACCAAGACTCTTTCTTGTAGATTGCTGAGGAATTTTTTTTTTTAAATCAATTTTTGAATAAGACTGAATAATGAATAACGTAACATATTAAAGGGGTCTAAAAACTTTCCGAAAGCACTGTATATATATAAACTCAGCAAAAAAAGAAACGTCCTCTCACTGTCAACTGCGATTATTTTCATCAAACTTAACGTGTGTAAATATTTGTATGAACATAAAATTCAACACCTGTGACATAAACAGAACAAGTTCCACAGACATTTAATAATGTGTCCCTGAACAAAGCGGGGGTCAAAATCACAAGTAACAGTCAGTATCTGGTGTGGCCACCAGCTGCATTAACTTCTTAGGGAGCGGCAGGTGAGGTGACGGTGTTGGAGAGTCTGGCGTTCCCAAAGCAAAATGCCTGCCACTCAGGCTCAGAAAATAGGATATGCACATAATTAGTACTATTGGATAGGAAACACTCTGAGGTTTCTAAAAGTGTTAACATAATGTCTGTGAGTATAACAGAACTCATTTAGCAGGCAAACACCCGAGAAAAATCTATCCAGAAATCAGTTTCTGGTGACCTATTGCTCTGTTTGACACACTCCCCATTGAATCCATTTGTAACCAGGACTGAGACTGCAGTACCTATGGCTTCCACTAGATGTCAACAGTCTATATACAAAGACTCAGAGAGATTGGAGTAAACAGAACGAATAGGTACAGGCAATGGTCAAGGTAGCTCAGATGTCAACAAGTTTTCTCGGGCGCGAGTCTGGCTGCGCGCCCCACTTTATTTTACTTATATAAGATATAGGTGACCATCCGAGTGAAATATTATCGCTAATATTCATAAAAGGATAGCTAAGGATGCATTTTAACTGGTATTTGATTTGTTTAGGAAAAGTTTATAGGTATATTTGAACGCGTTCTCTTCATGTTTCAATGGGCGATTCGACGTTGGATTTTCTGAACATAACGCACCAACCAAACTGAGATTTATGGATATAATAAATTACTTTTTCTAACAAAATAACCATTGGATGTCATCGTTGGACACTTGGGAAGCCCTCAGCAGAAGTTCTTCAAGAGGTAAGGGATTTGTTTTCGCTGTGAAATGTGTTTTGTGTGAACCACGATGGTTTATGAATTTATGCTAATGGGAAAATATTGGAGGTGCTACCCTCAAAAAATCAAATGTTGTGCTTTCGCCGTAAAGCCTTTTTGAAATCTGACAACGCTGTGATATTGCCAAGAAGCAGAGCTTTTGATGAGTATGGAACACTTGTATATTGGTGGATGTTTAATAATTCAACTTTTGGATTTTGAATTTGGCGCCTCACATTTCACCGGGTAGTGTCGGGAGTGGGGCGCTAGCGCCCCAGTGATCCCTGAGAGGTTAAGTACTGCAGTGCATCTCCTCCTCATGGATTGCACCATATTTGCCAGTTCTTGCTGTGAGATGTTACCCCACTCTTCCACCAAGGCACCTGCAAGTTCCCAGACATTTCTGGGGGGAATGGCCCTAGCCCTCACACTCCGATCCAACAGGTCCCAGACGTGCTCAATGGGATTGAGATCTTCGCTGGTCATGGCAGAACACAGACATCCCTGTCTTGCAGGAAATCACACACAGAACAAGCAGTACGGCTGGTGGCATTGTCATGCTGGAGGGTCATGTCAGGATGAGCCTGCAGGAAGGGTACCATGTGAGGGAGGAGGATGTCTTCCCTGTAACGCACAGCGTTGCGATTGCCTGCAATGACAACAAGCGCAGTCCAATGATGATGTGGCACACCGCCCCAGACCATGACGGACCCTCCACCTCCAAATCGATCCCGCTCCAGAGTACAGGCCTCGGTGTAACGCTCATTCCTTCGATGATAAACGCAAATCTGACCATCACCCCTGGTGAGACAAAACAGCGACTCGTCAGTGAAGAGCACTTTTTGCCAGTCCTGTCTGGTCCAGCGACGGTGGGTTTGTGCCCATAGGTGACATTGTTGTCAGTGATGTCTGGTGAGGACCTGCCTTACAACAGGCCTACAAGCCCTCAGTCCAGCCTCTCTCAGCCTATTGTGGACAGTCTGAGCACTGATGGAGGGATTGTGCATTCCTGGTGTAACTCTGGCAGTTGTTGTTGCCATCCTCTACCTGTCCCACAGGTTTGATGTTCAGATGTACCAATCCTGTGCAGGTGTTGTTACACATGGTCTGCCACTGCTAGGACAATTAGCTGTCCATCCTGTGTCCCTGTAGCACTGTCTTAGGCATCTGCAGTCCTCATGCAGCATGCCTAAGGCATGTTCAAGCTGTGTTTTATTTATTTTTTATTTTACCAGGTAAGTTGACTGAGAACACATTCTCATTTACAGCAACAACCTGTGGAATAGTTAAAGGAGAGAGGAGGATGAATGAGCCAATTGTAAGCTGGGGATGATTAGGTGACAGTGATGGTATGATGGACGCCCTGGGAATTTAGTCAGGACACCAGGGTTAACACCCCTACTCTTACGATAAGTGCCATGGGATCTTTAATGACCTCAGAGAGTCAGAACACCCGTTTAACATCCCATCCGAAAGACAGCACCCTACACGGGGCAATGTCCCCAATCACTGCCCTGGGGCATTGGGATATTTTTTAGACCTGAGAAAAGAGTGCCTCCTACTGGCCCTCCAACACCACTTCCAGCAGCATCTGGTCTCCCATCCAGGGACTGACCAGGACCAAACCTGCTTAGCTTCAGAAGCAAGCCAGCAGTGGTATGCAGGGTGGTATGCGGCTGGCAGTGAGCAAGGACCCTAGGCATTTTTCTTTTGGTGTTTTTTAGAGTCAGTAGAAAGGCCTCTTTAGTGTCCTAAGTTTTAATAACTGTGTCCTTAATTGCCTACTGCCTGTAAGCTGTTAGTGTCTTAAAACCTCTCTGGGATAGGAGATGCATAGGAGAACATAGAATCAAACCTGGACATTAATATTCATGGCATTTGTTTCATAATACAGTAGGTTGACATTATTCAATTGAGTTCTTATAAAATCACATTTGACTAGTAATATAGGCCTACCGAACAACTATAAAGGCAGCCTATTTTGGCGCAATTGTCACTGTAATTTTCTGTCACAAACACTGACAAGCATGAAAACAGCTAGCGGGACACCTTTCGACATTTGTGGTGAAATTGGAGGGCTCGCAATTCAAGTAAATAATCATAAAAATGATGGATATTAAACATTTTGGTACATACAAGTATTTTATATTGGTTAAAAGCTTAAATTCTTGTTAATCTAACTGCACTGTACGATTTACAGTAGGCTTTACAGCAAAAGCATACCATGCGATTGTTTGAGGACGGCGCCCCACATCAACATATTTTTTTCAACCAGCACAGGCTTCATAAAATCATAAATAGCGATTAAATAATCACTTACTTTTTGAAAATCTTCCTCTGTTTGCTTTCCAAAGGGTCCCAGCTACAACATGCATGGTCGTTTTGTTAGATAAAATGCTTCTTTATATCCCAAAAAGTCTGTTCAGTTGGCGCCATCGATTTGAGTAATCCGCTCGTTCAACATGCAGACAAAGGAATCCAAAAAGCTACCGCTATTTTTATTTATTTTTTGCCTGTTATTTTGGCATAAATAGGTGTTACATATCAGTTTGCAAACAATGTAAAAAAACAATCATTGAGTTAATAAAGCCGCACACAAACATACTTTTTAGTTTTTGTTTTCTTGAGTAAAGCAGCTCCAAAATGCAGGTGTTTCAGCCTAGCTCAGTGCTTTCTGTGGTGATGGGGCAGACAGCGGAAAATACAGAGTGAAAGCACCATCAAGCCAGAGAATGCCAGACTTTGCTGACAAAGTTGACAAAAGACAACAATTTGGTTAACTATATAACTAACTATTGAGTTATATAGCAAGCTTAATTATGGTGTAGGAGTCGTGCTAGGCCACGCAGTCGGGGTGAACAGGGAGTATAGGAGGGGACTAAGCACGATTGTTAATTTTAGATTTTTTTAACTATAACCATTAAACATTTGTGTACATTAATATGACTTGAGAACCAATAGGAATGCAGAGTAGTCCAGCTCCTTGACCAATTAAGCTACAAGACATTCAGGCTATCCTAACTTCACATTATTACAACTTTAACTATATACATTTGCACAAACTCACCGAACAGTACCTCTTGAACCGTAAAAACTAGAGACATCAATACAACGTTCACATGTTCATTCTATCCTATCCAATTTTAAAGAGATGAAGCAAATCTCAGAATTTTCTACATGGAAATGTATCATCTTGTTAATTCTGTTTTTTTCTGTCATTCTCTTTCCCATATTCTTCACCACAGACTAGAGCTATACACACAGAGAGAAAGATATATATATATATATATAGAGAGAGAGAGAGAGAGAGAGAGAGAGAGAGAGAGAGAGAGAGAGAGAGAGAGAGAGAGAGAGAGAGAGAGAGAGAGAGAGAGAGAGAGAGAGAGAGAGAGAGAGAGAGAGAGAGAGAGAGAGAGAGAGAGAGAGAGAGACAGAGAGAGAGAGAAAGACAGAGAGAGAGAGAGATAGAGTCAAGACAGATTTAGCACGAAGAAAGTCCTAGCCTCCGGTGGTGTGCTTAGTGCTTTCTGAATCCCTGAGATATCTTCAGCTTCCAGGACCCAGATGTATTCACACCATGATAGTATGATAGTGTAGCTGATCTGGTTATAGGTAGTGTGTATGGTGGAATTCCCATCCCCCTGGGTAGAAGAGTGGGAATTAACAGAAATAATAAGCTGATATCAGGAGCCAGTAGAATCCTCTATCACCTCCAAACAGAGTGACGCCATTACAAATCAGGCGAGGCGTATCTAAAGCACAACTCACAGCAAAAAAGGATTTCTCTGTATTATTAGTCATGAGCCGCTCGTTAAGATACATTTTCAGAGCTTCTTAGTAACTAGGGACGTGAGATAGAATCCAAATCTTCTCAAGGTGCATGTAAAGTCATACACCTGACACATAGGACTACTGTAGAATATTGTAACAGGTTACTAAACTCATAACAAAAAAATACATAATATGTATCTCTTAGTAGGATTTGTTGTCTTCTCTAAGATATTAAAGAAACATTCTGGGCAAGAGCTAGAGGTACACTACAATCAACAGTATGTGGACACCCACTCAGAATTTGTGGATTCGGCTATTTCAGACACACCGTTGCTGTCAGGTGTTTACAATTGAGCACACAGCCATGCAATAACCATAGACAAACATTGGCAGTAGAATGTCTCGTACTGCAGAGCTCATTGACTTTCAACGTGGCAGCACCAACAAGTTAGTCAAATTTCTGGCCTGCTAGAGCTTCCCCAGTCTACTGTAAGTGCTGTTATTGTGAAATGGAAACGTCAGGGAGCAACAACGGCTCAGCAGCAAAGTGGCAGGTCACACAAGCTCACAGTGCTGAAGTGCGCCATGTGTAAAACTCGTCTGTTCTCGGTTGCAACACTCACTGCTGTGTTCCAAACTGCCTCTGGAAGCAATGTCAGCACAAGAACTGTTGGTCGGGAGCTTCATGAAATGGGTTTCATAAAATGGGTTGCCCGACCTCACTAATGCTCTTATGGCTGAATGGAAGCAAGTCCACGCAGCAATGTTCCAACATCTAGTAGAAAGCCTTCCCAGAAGAGTGGAGGCTGTTATAGCAGCAAAGAGGGGACCAACTCCATATTAATGCCCATGATGTTGGAATGAGATGTTCAACGAGCAGTTGTCCACATGCCTTTGGCAAGCAGCGTGTTTTAGTAAGTGTTGCAAAAATGCTTGGGTCTTACAAGGGCAACATCACATCAAGTTGGGGCTTCTTCCTTTTACGTTTTTTTTGCCTTGAACATGGGAAGTATGCTTTCATATCTAAAATGAATCATTAATTATCAAACACTTGAGTATATGGATAACTCTGAGATCATAGGAAAAAGGCAGGGCAGGATTAGCGTTAGGGGGCGAGGGACTCGGTCAACACAGAAAGAGAGAGCGAGAGAAGGAACTGAGTGTGAATATGAGTGGGATGTGTGACAGAGCGATGGTAATGCAGCCCGCAGCCAAGTAGTTGGTGTTCATAGCAACAGTAGGAACAGCCTGCATGGTCTCCAATGGCCATGTCTTCCTCAGGTCTCCAATGGCCATGTCCTCCTCAGGTCTCCAATGGCCATGTCCTCCTCAAGTCTCCAATGGCCATGTCTTCCTCAGGTCTCCAATGGCCATGTCTTCCTCAGGTCTCCAATGGCCATGTCTTCCTCAGGTCTCCAATGGCCATGTCCTCCTCACGTCTCCAATGGCCATGTCTTCCTCAGGTCTCCAATGGCCATGTCCTCCTCAGGTCTCCAATGGCCATGTCCTCCTCAGGTCTCCAATGGCCATGTCTTCCTCAGGTCTCCAATGGCCTCAGGTTTCTCTTTGATACTCTGCTGTTTCACGAGACATAGAGGAAGATTGAGATATGCAGTACAGTATGTTATGGGCAAAGTTTACTCGCTCTGAGCTCAGTATTGGCTCTTTTCTGAGATACAGCAGCATTAAAAGTGGACTCACTGTGCTATGCTCCAGAGTGTTTTCAACTTCAGCGTTAGGTTTATTTTAGAACACTGAGTCAGAGGCCCAGAGTGCATCACACAGACAACCAATCAGCCAATGAGATCACAGCAACAGATGGCACGCAGCCCCCCCCTTTCTGCCTACATGGAATATATATTTATAATGTGTCTCAGAGAAATCTCACACGGAATGTGCAAAAAAAAAAAAAACATACCCCAGGAAAGAGGAGAGAAACAGGGTGGGAAGAGTTGTGAAAAAAATGGTGGCCTGTCAAAATGTGTCATCGAAGCAAATGTTATATTTGGTATTTGTGTGGAATAATAAAGTTCCAGATTCTAAAATAAACCTTCTCAGAGGAAAAGAGGCTGTGGGACCTTGGAGAAAGCCGAGCAGATTCTCTGCCATCTGCTTGTCGCTTTGACAGGGATATGAGATTATAGTTTACCATAGAATAGGAAAGCGGACAGGACGATGACATTTAAATGAAAACAGTGCGACCAAGTCTATTCAGATGTAAGGACAAGTTCAGTTTTAAAGTGTGTGTGTGTGTGTGTATGTATTTGTGTGTGTGTGTATGTATTTGTGTGTGTGTGTGTGTGTGTGTGTGTGTGTTTAAAAAAAAACATGAAAGAGAAGGGGAAGTCATATATCACAGTAGAAAGACTAATATCCTCACAGCGAGAGAAGCTTTCAATCTCCAATGAAACCACACACTTCACTCACACAAACGTCCAACCACCACCCTAATGCCGCTCTCGGCCTCTCCAACTACCCATCAACTACATCAATAAGGAAACATCTTCCCGGAAAGTAGTGAAGAGTTGAGAGAAAAGCAGATAGCACCTACATCACTTTTGACCAGAGCCAGTGCACTACTACATAGGGCAACGCTTCCCAAACTAGGGGTTGTGACAAAAAAAATAATAATTGTCTTTGTATCTCAAAATCATTGTAATGTGTTTAACTTTAAAAATCTATATGAAAATAGTTCAAATCTAAAATATTAAATTCAACCAGAGACTGCTCTTAGATCATGGGGAAAAGGCCGCACTTGACTGCTGCTACGCTATGAAACCACACACTATTGCAGAGACTGATATTACCCGGCTGCAATTGATATGGTGAAAACATTGTGTGAGGAGGCAGAAGCACTGGAACTCACATCAATACTTGTTTTCAGATAACACTGTTAAACGAAGAATTCATGCTATTGCTAGCAATCAAGAGGAAACTCTGACTGAACGACTCAAAAACTCCCCAGTTTATGCTCTCCAAAGGGACGTTAGCTGGGAGGGCAGACATGCCCCACGCTCTCCAAATGGACGTTAGCTGGGAGGGCCGACATGCCCCATGCTCTCCAAACGGACGTTAGCTGGGAGGGCCGACATGCCCCATGCTCTCCAAAGGGACGTTAGCTGGGAGGGCCGACATGCCCCATGCTCTCCAAACGGACGTTAGCTGGGAGGGCTGACATGCCCCATGCTCTCCAAATGGATGTTAGCTGGGAGGGCTGACATGCCCCATGCATTGACTTTAGTTCACTATACATGTCGGGGGGGATTCTAATTCACAAAGACATATTTTTCTGTCTCATGATTCCAGAGCATGCAACGGAACAAGGGATGTTTTGACAAAAAAAACAGATTCCATGGGAATGATGGGGCTCCTTCTATTGCGGGACGACGGGACTCTAGTTATGAACGTGTCTCCTTCTGATATATGGACACATTGTATGATACACCCACTCTGCTAGAATGGATACACTGAGAGCTACTGGCTGGCAAAAGAGCTGAGTACAGAACTCGCCTGTTCACTAAACTATGTGGAGATATGTGATCAGAGCATGACAATTATTTTATTTTGGTATTTATCAAGGGGGAGCGTTGGAAAGTCTGTTCACATTGAGAGAGGAACTGCTGTCATTCACAACGGATGTAAAAAGAAATGTAAAAGAAAAACAGACTTGCTTGACTTTCTGTGTAGCGGAAAGAAAATGTGTCAACTCGCCTAACAGACACATTTGGGAAACTGAACAAACTGAACACAAAGAATGCAGGAGAAGTACAAAAAGAGAAATAGAGATCAGTGACCGAATCAATGGATTCAGAGGAAATAATTATTATTGGAGAGAGAGAGAGTTTTTCCTTTCCCTCGGCTGTGCATGATTCTAACAGAAAACAGCATCAGTAAGTGTCTCACCTCCAACGCGAAGAAGAGCACTTCGGAACTTACTTCCCAAATCAGTTTGACTGTCATCCTGGCTCAGTTGACATGACTGTAAGTGAAATCAAACAGCTGATCTAGATGTCAACACATTCCCGATTCACTAGAGAGGAGTTTTGCTCCCTGTCTCAATGGGAACACCCTGCCGTCTCCCTCTGAGCATTAAAACTCATCGTACCCTTCGCCAGCTCATATCTGTGTGAAGCTGGATTCAGTGCTCTCGTCTGCATTAAAACCACATATCGATCCAGGTTGGATGTGACAGCAGAGATGAGGTGCTCACTGTCGACCACGAACCCCTGACTTCGAGAAGCTCCGACGACATGCGTCAAACACACTCATCTCAATAGTGGCGGTGAGATAAGAGATTTCGTGTCATACTAATTTGCAATTGACTGTCACAGTCCCACATTAAGGGTATGTGATGGTGAGTTGAGAAGATAATCAGAAAATACTGTTAGAATGTTTTTTCAATTAATTGCTATAGCCCCAAATAAAAAAGTTAATTACATATATTCTTTCACATGGTTCGAGTCGTGAGTTCTTTCAGATATCGTGGGCCAAAAAAGTTTGGGAAGCTCTGACATAGGGAATACGGAGACGTTTGAGACTCAGCAGGAGGACGTTGATTAATGTGGGGATGTGTTTCCTCTGTACTGTACCCAGATAATGAGATCTTGTTTTGTGGTTTCTTTCATCGTAAACAATCGCCAGGGCGCTCAACACAAGTTTAAAAAAATACCATCTCCGCCAAATGAAAATGCCTTATTAATTCCAATTATCTCGCTCATTGAACACTCTAATGAAAAAATTAAGACGTTTTAACTTGACTAATTGGCCCCAGGGGGGTGTGTGTGTGTGAGAGAAAGAGAGAGAGAGAGAGAGAGAGAGAGAGAGAAGGGGTGATGGGGAGAGAGAGAGGGGGATAGAGAGAGAGATGAGAGACACACAGAGAAGAAATCCTCTCTCGCACTCTCTCTCTCTCTCTCTCTCTCTCTCTCTC
>QNTS01009560.1:0-16680 GCA_003317085.1 Hucho hucho
TGAGTTCTAATCACCCACACCTGCACGTCATTGGATCATCAGCACAGTCAGCATATAGGCACTCCCCCAACACAGTCACTTTGTCTGGTCTCGTTTGAGTAAGGACTCACTCCCTGTTCCTCTAACCTCGACCTTCGTATTCTACCTTGTTTCATCTACCTTCCAGTGTCTCCCTCGTCTTCCTGGTTCCAGTGTTCATCCTCCGGCTACCTCCTTCTCCTCATACAAGAAAACCTGTCTGTATTTCCCATCACCATCTTACAGAGACTTTCTCTACTTCATTTTTTCATCACCAGCTATATTTCATTAAACCTGTTACTCCTTTTTGAAACCTTTTTGTCTTGAGTCTCTGTTCCATAACACATAGCTTCCTGAGAACGTTAAGCAAGGCTGCCATCTCTGTCGGCGCCGGAATACAGTACCAGTCAAAAGTTTGGACACCTACTCATTCAAGGACTTCTTTATTTTTCTATTTTATACATTGTAGAATAATAGTGAAGACATCAAAACTCTGAAATAAAACATATGGAATCATGTAGTAGCTATTTTATACTTGAGATACTTATACTTGAGATTCTTCAAAGTACCCACCCTTTGCCTTGATGACCGCTTTGCACACGCTTGGCATTCTCCCAGCCAGTTTCATGAGGTAGTCAGCTGGGATGCATTTCAATTAACAGGTGTGCCTTGTTAAAAGATAAATAGTGGAATTTCTTTCCTCAATGCATTTGAGCCAATCAGTTTTGTTTGGGGTGGTATACAGAAGATAGCACTATTTGGTATAAGACCAAGTCCATATTATGTCAAGAACAGCTCAAATAATTAAAGAGAAACAACATTCCATCATTACTTTAAGACATGAAGGTCAGTCAATCCGGAAAGTTGCAAAAACCATAAATCGCTATGATGAAACTGGCTCTCATGAGGACCACCACAGGAAAGGAATACCCACAGTTCACTCTGCTGCAGAGGATAAGTTCATTAGTTTACTGCACCTCAGATTGCAGCCCCAATAAATGCTTCACTGAGTCCAAGTAACAGACACATCTCAACATCAACTGTTCATGAAGGTCTGATTCACGCAGTCTCCTCTGCTCCAATTGCTGCAAAGAAATGACTACTAAAGGACACCAATAAAAAGAAGAGACTTGCTTGGGCGAAGAAACCAGAGCAATGGACATTAGACCGGTGGAAGTCTGATCTGATGAGTCCAAATTTGAAATTTTTGGTTTCAACCGCCGTGCCTTTGAGTTGGGGAGTAGGTGAATGGATGTGTGGTTCCCACCGTGAAGCATGGAGGAGGAGTGTGAGGGTGCTTTGCTGGTGACACTGTCAGCGAGTTATTTAGAATTCAAGGCACACTTAACCAGCATGGCTACCACAGCATTCTGCAGCGATACGCCATCCCATCTGGTTTGCGCTTAGTCCCACTATCATTTGTTTTTCAACAGGACAATGACCCAAAACACACCTCCAGGCTGTGTAAGGGCTATTTGACCAAGAAGGAGAGTGATGAAGTGCTGCATCATATCACCCGACCTCAACCCAATTGAGATGGTTTGGGATGAGTTGGACCGCAGAGTGAAGGAAAAGCAACCAACAAGTGCTCAGCATATGTGTGAACTCCTTTAAGACTGTTGGAAAAGCATCCCAGGTGAAGCTGGTTGAGAGAATGCTAAGAGTGTGCAAAGCTGTCAAGGCAAAGGGTGGCTACTTAAACAAATCAAAACATATTTTAGATTATTCTAACACTTTTTTTGGTTACTACATGATTCCATATGTGTTATTTCATCGTTCTGATGTCTTCACTATTATTTTCCAATGTGGAAAATAGTACAATTAAAGAAAAACCCTTGAATGAGTAGGTGTCCAAACTTTTGACTTGTACTGTGTATATATTTGTTAAACAGCCGTCCACATCAACCACAATCCGTAAGGCGCAAATAGCTAAATGAGAGAGCAGCAGTGCACATCAATGTGCCATGTAGATATCAATTATAAGTGATATCAGCATTGCCCGTAGGCTACACCACTGCTGTCGCCCTTAGCTCCAACCAAGTGTTTATACAAGTTGGATATTCTTTGGATGCTGACAGCAGTCAAACCTTTGGAAGACATAGCTTGGACTGTAGCCTACAAAAGCCTTTTCCTGCTCTGTCCCGCGATAAATCAAACGCATTTAGTGTGTCATCATAGTGGTCTCTGACTTGTGGTCAGACTCGCTCAGGCGGAACAAACTTAAACTTGCACGTTTTTTCCATGCTGATTTTGAATGTTAGAGAAATTACAAAAATATAAATGCAACAATTTAAAAGATTTTACTAAGTTCATACAAGGAAATCAGTCAATTAAAATGAATTCATTAGGCCCTAATCTATGGATTTCACATAACTGGGAATACAGAACTTGTTTTTTAATGTAGAGGCATGGATCAGAACCAGTCAGTATCTGATGTGACCACCATTTGCCTCATGCTTCGTGACACATCTCCTTTGCATAGTGTGTTCATTGTCCTTAGCTTATGCTTGCCCATACCACAACCCCACCGCCACCATAGGGCATTCTGTTCGCAACGTTGACATCCGCATACTGCTTGCCCACACGCCGCTGTCTACCATATGTCCGGTACAGTTGAAACCGGGATTCATCCATGAAGAGCACGCTTCTCCAGTGGCCATCGAAGGTGAGCATTTTGCCCACTGAAGTCTGTTACGATGCCGAGGTCCTGGGCTGGCATGGTTACACATGGTCTACGGTTGTGAGGCCGATTGGACCTACTGCCAAATTCTCTAAAATGGCTTATGATAGAAAAATTAACATTCAATTCTCTGGCAACCACTCTTGTGGACATTCCTCCAGTCAGCATGCCAATTAAACACTCCCTCAACTTGAGACATCTGTGGCATTGTGTTGTGTGAGACAACTGCACATTTTAGTGGCTTTTTGGTGTCCCCATCACAAGGTGCACCTGTGTAATGATCATGCTGTTTAATCAGATTCTTGACATGCCACACCTGTCAGGTGGATGGATTATCTTGGCAAAGGAGAAATGCTCACTAATGGGGACGTAAACAGAAATAAGAAATAAGCTTCTTGTGTATATGGACATCTTTTATTTCAACTCATAAAACATGGGACCTTCACTTTACACGTTATTTTTATATTTTTCTGTGTAGAATGGTGTCAAAGATTTTCTTTTTAATTCAAAAGTAATCAGATTTTTCAAAAGTATCTGTAATCTGATTACAATATTTTATCTGGTAACGTAACTGGTTAGTTTATTTTTATAATCTATTACATGTAATCCGTTTCTCCCTAACCCTGTATGTGTGCACGCACGATGTGTGTGTGTGTGCGCCAACAGCTCCTGTGGTTTTACATGCGATTGTAGATTCATAACATGAGTGTATGTCTTTTCCATGTGTGCATGTTTTTTTTAAAGGGATACGGTCTCCCCTGTACCTTGCCTTCTTTCTTTTGGCAATTTGAGTGAGTGATTAATCCCCGTTGCCTGACTGAAAGCCTGTAATGTAGCCTAGTCCAATTCACCTGTGGGGATTTGTCATGGTACACACACACTGCTACAACAGTGTGGGCATCTGCTATCACTGACACAAACACGCCTCCCCCGCATACACAGCCAATAATAACATTCCTCTTTTCTTCCTGCCAGAAGCATCAGCTATAGCATGCCCACACAGTCATTATTTCTGAGGTCCTGAAACACACACCACACTAACAGGCAGACATGGATCTCCATCAACATAGATTTAACCATTTTGTCAGTTTGTCTATACATGCTTTTTTAAAGATGCACTATGCAGAAATTGATCCTCCATTTCCTGGTTGCTAAAACTCTAATAGGCATATTTCAGTTTGATAAAACAAGCAAGTATAGTATAGAGAATCATTGTACCATCTGAACCATTGTGAAATATATTTCCCATAACCAAAAATATTGTGTTTTCAGCTGCTCGATACCGGTGTTCAAAACCGAAAGTAAAAGATTAAAAAACGAAGCATAGAAATAGCGCACATAGAACAGATCTGCCGCTTCTTACTTGCTTTCAATGCGAATGACTCACATTTTATATGTGAATTTGGTCAGGTCACCCCAAAAATTTATGTGTGTCAAGCTGCATGTGTTTTGCCAGAGGTTGCAAGGGAGTAATGTTGTTGTGTAACTGAGTTAGAGCAGGCACAGCAGTGTTGTTTAGACAGAGGCCCTAGGCGCCTAGGCGCTCCCAATCTGTCAGCTAGCCTCTCACTGCTTCTGTCCTCTTATACTGCATTTAAACACACACACACACATACAGACCACTCGCACTCTCCCGACTCTGCTTAGAATAACAGAACTTGGATGGCTGGAAGGATGCTTTGCAAATTTCACAGACATACATTATGAATTATATTAAGACAAGTCCTACTATATCGATCTCTGTGTCTCCTAGACTGGTTCCGGCCCCTGAGGCAGCAGCAGTATGAGTGAGGGCGAGGGCCAGTTCTACAGTGTGCAGGTGGGAGACTCCACCTTCACTGTTCTGAAGCGCTACCAGGAGCTCAGGGCCATCGGCTCCGGGGCACAGGGCATTGTCTGGTAAGACAACCATGATGTAGACAAGCAATATGCCCTCTAATATTCTAAGTGAAAGTTTAACTTAATTGTTTACCAATCAAATCCTCTCATATCTCCACAAGTGCATTCCATTTGGGATTGGGCCATAGGTTGGGTAGTCCTAGAACTAGGCTAGCTACTGTTTACTTTTCTCTATTCTACAAGAATGAAAGGTTCCATGAGCATGTCTCTTAGCCTTGCTCTGTCATGCCACATATTTTTCTCTCCTTGTGTCTTTCCATCCTCCCTTTACCCCCACCTCTCTCTTCCTTTTTCACCCATCTCTCTTTCTCTCCCCCTACCCTCTCTCCAGCTCTGCTCTAGACTCAGTGTTAGGTTTTCCCGTGGCAGTAAAGAAGTTGTGTCGGCCATTCCAGAACCAGACTCATGCCAAGCGGGCCTACAGGGAACTTGTGTTGCTCAAATGTGTCAACCACAAAAACGTATGGCACCCGATTAACAAGCTACTGTTTGAATGCCCTCTGCCCTGTCTATTGAGCTGATTGTCTATTTTAAGCTGACACGTGCCATATGATGCAAAAATAATTACCTAATAGATACAATAAAGTAATCAGTAATACTTTGATATTAGGTTTCATTACCTGTTTATAACCTATATTCTATTAATAATCTATTCAGATGATGAGTGGTGTTTGTCTGTCCTCAGATTATCAGGTTGATCAATGTGTTCACACCTCAGAAGTCACTGGAGGAGTTTCAGGACCTGTAAGTCTTCTTGTACCTGTGATCTTTCTTTTATTGTTGAGTAGTTCTGTGCTACATTCCAATGCATGACGTAATTCTACGTGTGCTATACGAGTGTGGACATTGAAACAGAGCCCTAGTCTTCAACTCAAATCCAGTTTGATACAGTAATACTCATGGGTTTGCTGATAGACGTTTTCGCCAATCTTCTCCTACTCAATCTCTGCTTGTTCATATATATATGTCCTCTTCTTCCCTTTCCTCTCCCCTCTCTGCCAGCTACCTAGTGATGGAGCTAATGGATGCCAGTCTGTGCCAGGTGATCCACATGGACCTGGACCATGAGAGGATGTCCTACCTGCTCTACCAGATCCTCTGTGGCATCAGACACCTGCACTCCGCTGGCATCATCCACAGGGTGAGAAGCAGACACACCAGCGCACGCTCACACACTTGCGTGAATGCAGCACACGTGCACACACACACCAGCATACACACTTTGACTACATACAGTGCCTTCAGATAGTATTCAGACCCCTTGACTTTTTCCACATTTTGTTACGTTACAGCCTTATTCTAAAATTGATTAAATATTTATTTGTTTCTCAGCAATCTTCACACAATACCCCATAATGACAAAGTTAAAACAGGTTTTTAGAAATGTTTGCTAGTTTATAACAAATAGAAAAACGTAATACCTTTATTTACATATTCAGACCCATTGCTATGAGACTCGAAATTGAGCTCAGGTGCATCCTGTTTCCATTGATCATCCTTGAGATGTTTCTGCAACTTGATTGGAGTCCACTTCTGGTAAATTAAATTGATTGGACATGATTTGGAAAGGCACACACCTGTCTTTATAAGGTCCTACAGTTGACAGTGCATGTCAGAGCAAAAACTAAGCCACGAGGTTGACGGAATTGTCCGTAGAGCTCTGAGACAGGATTGTGTCGAGGCATAGATCTGGGGAAGGGTACCAAAACATTTCTGCAGCATTGAAGGTCTCCAAAAGCACAGAATCCTCCATCATTCTTAAATGGAAGAAATTTGGAACAACCAAGACTCTTCCTAGAGCGGGCCACCCGGCCAAACTGAGCAATCGGGGGAGAAGGTCCTTGGTTAAGGATGTAACCAGGAACCTGATGGTCACTCTGACAGAGCTCCGGAGTTTCTCTGTGGAGATGGAAGAAACTTTCAGAAGGACAACCATCTCTGCAGCACTCCACCAATCAGGCCTTTATGGTAGAGTGGTCAGACGGAAGCCACTCCTCAGTAAAAGACACATGACAGCCCGCTTGGAGTTTGCCAAAAGGCACCTAAAGATTCTCAGACCATGAGAAACAAGATTATCTGGTCTGATGAAACCAAGATTGACCTTTTTGGCCTGAATGCCAAGTGTCATGTCTGGAGGAAACCTGGCACCATCCCTACGGTGAAGCATGGTGGGGGCAGCATCATGCTGTGGGGATGTTTTTCAGCGACAGGGACTTGGAGACTAGTCAGGATCGAGGCAAAGGTGTACGGAGCAAAGTACAGAGATCCTTGATGAAAACCTGCTCAGGAACTCAGACTGGGGCGAAGGTTCACCTTCCAACAGGACAACGACCCTAAACACACAGCCAAGACAACGCAGGAGTACCTTCAGGACAAGTTTCTGAATGTACTTGAGTGGCCCAGCCAGAGCCTGGACTTGAACCCGATCGAACATCTCTGGAGAGACCTGAAAATAGCTGTGCAGCAACGCTCCCCATCCAACCTGACAGAGCTTGAGAGGATCTGCAGAGAGGAATGGGAGAAACTCCCCAAATACAGGTGTGCCAAGCTTGTAGCGTCATACCCAAGAAGACTCAAGTGTGTCATCGCTGCCCAAGGTGCTTCAACAAAGCACTGAGTAAAGGGTCTGAATACTTAAGTAAATATTTCAGTATTTTATTTAACATTAACATCTGCTAACCATGTGTATGTGACCAATAAAATATGATTTGATACTTTCCGAATGCACTGTATGCTCTATCCCTCTCTCCCTATAGGATCTGAAGCCCAGTAACATAGTAGTGAAGTCAGACTGTACTCTGAAGATCCTGGACTTTGGATTGGCCAGAACGGCCTGCACAAACTTCATGATGACCCCTTATGTGGTGACCAGGTACTACAGGGCCCCAGAGGTCATCCTGGGCATGAAGTACAAGGAGAACGGTAAGTGGGAACCAGGCTATGCATGTGTCTCAAACCACACCCTATTTCCCCTGTAGTGCACTACCCTTGACCCTCTGGCTTTGGTTAAAAGTATTGAACTTGGGAAATAGTGTCATTTAGGACACAGCCTAATATACAGTATGTATATTATGCCTGCTACTAATCTGACTAACCCACTAACAAGTCCTGGGTCCTGTGTGTATTGTGTACCACTGAACAGACTTGTCCCATTCCAAAAGGTGCTGATGTGTTAGTGATTGGAATTCTTTATAGTGCTGTCAATAGCCACACAGAACAACCTGGTTACAACCTGCAATAACAAATTGCAGAAGAATTTTAAAAGGAGTGTCGTGGAAATTCTTACACAAGGACACTTGAATTCAATCTTAAATTAATACTTTTTTATAATCAGCGTGCTGGAGAGGTTCCAACCAAGTTAATGCACCAAGTACACATGTCTATTAGGAGCTCTAACTTGGCAGTCCCGTTAGTTCCCTTATATAAGTTATATTTGCATGATTTAGCTTATTCATCATAATTAATGTTTGCTTCATTCATGTGACGACCAATACTGGGTCATGCATGTGACAGACCAATACCTCACAAGGCTTCTTCTCTCTAAGCTGAGACCTTGAAACTGTGATATCCCTTTCTCTAAACAAGGTTCTGGTCGTACTGCCAAATTGCAGATACTGATAGTGAGGATTCGTTCAATCAGTCACTTGCATGAACACAGAAATTGGTTATTAGAAAAGAACAAACATAAAAAATGTCCATCACATTCATCATCTTATCACTTGTGTGATTTTAACGTAAGCATTTATTTTTTTCTTCTATATCATATTAATTTAAAAGTAAGGGAAATCAACACATAAAACCAGACACTTCAAACCCTTCGTTCTGGGTTATACAATCTAATTAATATGGTAATACTATCATCATAATAAAGGTTATACTTCTATTAATGGCAATTAATTTATCAAACCTACACAGCATGTTAAATAACACAATTTAGACAAACTAAGAAAGAAAAAAAACTTGCTGCAGCCCATTCGGCAATTTGGGATCCACATCTTTCAAACAGGGATTTCAACCAAGTTGCAGGCGTCCACTCTGGTTGTGGGGAATTATTCTTAGCAACAGTGGCAATGTATTCGGCGAGATCAGTCACATATTAGGAATGTGATCTGGGACAAAAGTACAACATTCATCGCTAATACACATACACACGCACACACACACAATAACATACGCACTATACATACACTTGGATTTAGTACTGTAGTGGTGGAGTAGGGGCCTGAGGGCACACAGTGTGTTGTGAATGTATTGTAATGTTTTTAAAATTGTATAAACTGCCTTCATTTTGCTGGACCCCAGGAAGAGTAACAGCAGCTAATGGGGATCAATAATAAATACAAATGATTGCACAAGTGTCCCCTTGAACTGCCAAGAGTTAGTCAAGAGCCTCTCTGTTTGCAGAGCCAATTTACGCAATTCTTAAGGCATTGCCAATTTTCTCTACGTCTCTAGAGTTCTCCCGAATTTGGTCTAGGGCACATGCATATCGACTTTCACAGGGAAGAGAGAGAACACGTGTTATAACAGTTTCACACCAACCTTGATAAGAATGAGATTGGGGCAAGGTTAGCCCAAGCTGCAGTGTAGTGGCTCTCCTCACATTTTAGGTGTATAGCTCTGTCTCTAGAAGCCAGAATGTACATTGACATACAGTATATTCATCTTATATTTCTAGCATGAACTATTCTCATCCCTTGTGGTAATGACAGATTGGTATCTCAATTCATTCTTAGTCTAAATTACTATACATTTCTCAGTGTGCAGACTTCCACAATCAACCTGATACTCCAAATAAACAATTTTCGATAAGCCTAAATCAATTACGGGCACAGTTTACCCCCCTCTCCCTCCCAGCACTCATCCTTCCTGCGTTTTTCTTCATGTTCTTCTTCAGAAAGTGTTTCAGTTCGTCCTCCCAATGGCACATGTTCAAAGTGGATGGCCCTTGATAATGTCAAAAATGATAACAATGGCCCTGTTAGTGTCGTTAAGACACTAACAGCTTACAGACGGTAGGCTATTAAGGTCACAGTTATGAAAACTTAGGACACTAAAGAGGCCTTTCTACAGACTCTGAAAAACACCAAAAGAAAGATGCCCAGGGTCCCTGCTCATCTGCGTGAACGTGCCTTAGGCATGCTGCAAGGAGACATGAGGACTGCAGATGTTGCCAGGGCAATAAATTGCAATGTCTGTACTGTGAGACGCCTAAGACAGCGCTACAGGGAGACAGGATGGACAGCTGATCGTCCTTGCAGTGGCAGACCACGTGTAACAACACCTGCACAGGATCGGTACATCCGAACATCACACCTGCAGGACAGGTACAGGATGGCAACAACAACTGCCCGAGTTACACCAGGAACGCACAATCCCTCCATCAGTGCTCAGACTGTCCGCAATAGGCTGAGAGAGGCTGGACTGAGAGCTTGTAGGCCTGTTGTAAGGCAGGTCCTCACCAGACATCACCGGCAACAACGTTGCCTATGGGCACAAACCCACCGTCGCTGGACCAGACAGGACTGGCAAAAAGTGCTCTTCACTGACAAGTCGCGGTTTTGTCTCACCAGGGATGATGGTCGGATTCGCGTTTATCGTCTAAGGAATGAGCGTTACACCGAGGCCTGTACTCTGGGGCGGGATCGATTTTGGAGGTGGAGGGTCCGTAATGGTCTGGGGCGGTGTGTCACAGCATCATCGGTCTGAGCTTGTTGTCATTGCCTGCAATCTCAACGCTGTAAGTTACAGGGAAGACATCCTCCTCCCTCATGTGTTACCCTTCCTGCAGGTTCATCCTGACATGACCCTCCAGCATGACAATGCCACCAGCCATACTGCTCGTTCTGTGCGTGATTTCCTGCAAGACAGGAATGTCCGTGTTCTGCCATGGCCAGCGAAGAGCCCGGATTTCAATCCCATTGAGCATGTCTGGGACCTGTTGGATCGGGGGGTGAGGGCTAGGGTCATTCCCCCCAGAAATGTCTGGGAACTTGCAGGTGCCTTGGTGGAAGTGTGGGGTAACATCTCACAGCAAGAACTGGCAAATCTGGTGCAGTCCATGAGGAGAAGATGCACTTAATGCAGCTGGTGGCCACACCAGATACTGACTTACTTGACCCCCCCCCTTTGTTTAGGGACACATTATTAAATTTCTGTTAGTCACATGTCTGTGGAACTTGACCACGTAGACTTTTCTTATAAATCCCTACAGACAGCTGTCAGCGGGGCTTTCCATGGTACTGTTATACCCTCGCTCTAGTCTTCTCATAAAACTATAAGACTATGGGTACCTTTTTTATGCGTTACTCACCTTGATTTTATTTTTATTCAGATTAATTTAAATGGACTTACTGAAATCAGTTGTTGTCCCTCAATTGTTCGCGGAAGATGTCTCCTTCTGGGCAGCTCACAGTAAGTGTCTGGTCTGGGCGGGTCTCATCTTTTGGTCAGATGGGAATTTTCGCATAAAATGCGCCACCGGTTTTCCTCGCAGACCCCCACTGGAAATTCTTACACAGGGACACTCTGAGTCAATCTTAAATTAATCATTGTTTATCAGTGCGCTGGAGAGGTTGCAACAAACTTAATGCACCAAGTACACATGTCGATTACAATACTGGGTCATGCATGTGACAGACCGACCAATACCTCACATGGCATCTTCTCTCTAAGCTGGAACCTTGAAACTGTGATATCCCTTTCTCTAAAGAAGGTTCTGGGCGTACTGCCAAATTGCAGATACTGATAGTGAGGATTCGTTCAATCAGTCACTTGCATGAACACAGAAATTGGTTTATAGAAAAGCACGAACAGAACACAGAAATGAGTTATTAAAAAGAACATAAAAAAATGTCCATCACAGTGGGTTGGTTTTAAAACGAAGTGCTGTTGGTCATGTTTGGTGTGTCCAAGGACCTTGAAGGGTTGGATGAATATTTTTATTGATCATAGTTACTGATTCTACTAAACTATTGTGGTGGCTGATCAAGGTTAGAGAACAGTGACTGATCATGCTGTTCTGATCATACCGCTTGATCATGTTTACATTGATGATGGTTGTTGATGGTTCTGTGCTGCTCTGCAGTTGACCTGTGGTCTGTTGGCTGCATCATGGCCGAGATGATTGCACACAAAATCCTCTTCCCTGGAAAAGACTGTATCCTTTGTGTGTGAGAGCTTGTGTGAGTGTGTGTGCTCCACTTATGACACATCACTCTGATATGGGAATTTGTATGTAGCAGTGTTAGAGTGAATGGTATTCCATTTATGTTTTTGTTTATTATCGATGTATAGTAGTCAAACCTACTTCCTGTGTAGGAAGTTAAGGCACATTTTTCCAGTGCATTAGAAGTTTCCTTTCAATTGACCTTATCAAAGGAAAATACCTCTAACTCGTCATCAGGGCTGAAATACAGGAAAGGGGGAGGAGTTTAAGCACAAAGTCCAAAGCAAATACTATCCACACCCTGACCACATCACATCCTATTGTACCAGTTACACACACACACACACACACACACACACACACACACACACACACACTCGTACCGGCTTTTGGCCTTTTTAATTAAAAGTTTTATTTTTTTGGTAGTAAGCACAATTGGCTGCGGCCTATTGTCTGTGAGAAAAAAATCTAATTGCGAAATAATGCTTTTTTGCCTATTCGCAGTGGTGGAAAAAGTACCAAATTGTCATACTTGAGTAAAAGTAAAGATACCTTAATAGAAAATTACTTAAGTATATTTAAAACCAAATACTTTTACTCAAGTATCAAAGTATAAATAATTTTACATTCCTTATATTAAGCAAACCAGATTCATTTACGGATAGCCAGGGGCCCACGCCAACACTCAGACATAATTTACAAACAAAGCATTTGTGTTTAGTGAGTCTGCCAGATAAGATGCCGTAGGGATGACCAGGGATGTTCTCTTGATGTGTGTGAATTGCACCATTTTCCTGTATTCATAATGTAACGAGTACTTTTGGGTGCCAGGGAAAATGTATGGAGTAAAAAGTACATTACTAAAGAAAATAATGTAGTGAAGTAAAAGTTGTCCAAAATATAAATAGTAAAGTACAGATACCCCCCCTCCCCCAAAAAACGACTTAAGTAGTACTTTAAACTATTTTTACTTAAGTACTTTATGCCACTGCCTATTTGTTGATGTAAATACATTTGACCAGTCATGCTTATCGGTCTATGGGTTAATTAGCATAATTTAGTGGAATTTAATTGGCACGTGTGTATTCGTTATGTATCACACGTGACAGATACAGGGCCTTTGAGCGGAAAATCTGTCAGACAGCGCTTTTATAAGCCCAAGTTATTGCCAACAATTCGAAATGCAATCACGTGTTTAAAAATAGCTTTGTGGCCTCGATTTAAAAATAGCTATTTTTATTTCTCAACTGGTAATTGAAGCGCGCTTCCCATTCACTATTTAAATGCATTGGCAACGGAAGTCAGGTTTCATCAGCGCGTCACACACCACTTTGCAATGAAAACGTATAGCTACTTAATTGTTTAAAACCTGAACATTTTACTACATATTATGAGGCATGTTTTACCTTCCAGAAGCCTATTTATCTCATGTTCTATTGGTTTTAAATTTCCTTTCATTGTCCGGTAGCCAAATGCCTTGCGCTTATTATGTAAAGAAATAAAACTTAACATTTTAAGCTAAATGTTATGATCTGTTGCATCTTTTCAACATTATTTTTATGTAGCCTAGGCCTACTGGATGTATGAATTTGGGATCTATCTTCCCACAACTGTCCCAGAGACTGTTTGGGCTATTTATATCTCGCCAAGCTGGCCAATAAAATGGTAAACTTTTCTACTATAGGGAATAGTAGATTGACATAGGCTCATAGGTGACGCATCCATAAGGCTAGGGGAATCTAAGCTTTCCCTAAGTAACTTAAATTAAATTGCCAAAAGTATATAGCCTAATTAGCCTACTCCTGTCTATACAGAAATACAACATAGTTTGGAAAGCAAATAGCTATTGCTGTAAAGAGAAGACAATGAAAGTCTGTATTTTAGTAACCAAATTCTCAACCCAATTGAACGGTGGGCCTATAGCTTATCTTATTGGCACCAGCGGAGAGTGCGCACTGCGCATGTTCACTCTTTATCATTGTTTCGGTCAGTGCCACTTAAAAGTTTTTGGACAATAATTTCCTCCTCCAGTTTAGATGGACGTCATATTCTATTTGCGTCTCCCCTTCTCATAGGCCTATTATATGGACAACATTGTTTTTATTGATCCGTTTCAGTGTCAGCAGAGTAGGCTACCCTGTCATTTGTTGTATTCAAAAAGATTCTGATAATGTCTCCAGTCATATAAAGTGTAGTAGAATTGCATGAAATGTGTTTTTCCCGTGCAAAGAGAGAAACGTATCTGATATAGCCTGTAGTCCAGGACTCGACAATATACACGTTCGTTCTTTTTTTGCGAACTGTGACCGAGTTATATTATTAGCCTAAATTAAGATTGTCCAATCTACTCATCCCATTATGCATAGTAGGCTATCTTACATAAGTCTGCAAATGCGATGATGCATTTAATGCTTTATTATAAAGGTGCATTTTTATGGTAAAAATGTGCTGAGACTCACGAGCCGCCTATGCATAGGCTAGTGATTTTGCTATTCGTTATTTGTCTTGTTGGCTGAGGAAAAGTAGATGTGGACAGTTATTCTAACATCTTCAAAGTGTACAGTAAGGACACACGTTATTTCATCATCGATTTGCATGTTCTATTAGATTAATTACCATAATCAAAATTACGCCCTAATCAGGTTACGCACCCAATGCGTATGGGTCTGGTAAATTTCTCAAATGTCCGGTAAATTAAAATGCTCCCAGTCAATTGTCCTGCACCACGTTTTCATAATGGAAACCCTGGTACACACATGGTATACAGATAGACAAATCGAGAAACAGAAACAGCTGTGTAAACTGATAAGCAGTGCTCCTAAGCATGTGAGAGGAGCCTGAAAGGCTGTGTGGTAAGTTAGTTAGTCGGTCCTTCCCATCCTAATGAGAGTGCTCTCTGAATGGAAACAGCCTGGAGTATGTCCCTAATCCTGCATTTGAACCATTTTCATAACTTGTAAAGCATTTATTCTTCCATTAACATATCATAATTTAACCACTGCCATATGTCTGTATGATTTTGATTATTTGTGTTATAAAGACAACCAACCATATGTTTGAACATCGTGTGTGTTCGTTTGTTTTCATTTTCTTCCTGTTCCCAGTGGACATCTGGTCAGTGGGGTGCATCATGGGAGAAATGGTGAAGGGCAACGTTATCTTCCAGGGCACCGACCGTATCCTTCAGCCACCTCTCTCTCCCGCTCTCTCTCTTTTTCAATATTTCACTCCTCTTCATCCCTTTCCTCATCCCTCTATCTCCACTCCTCTCTGACACTTGATTCTTCCATTGTCTCCATAAGTATTTATACTTTGGCTTGCTGTTTGGTTAGATCCACATGGAAGATTGAGACCACCTCATTGTGTTTTTCCTCAACGAGTAGACGTCACCTCCATTGATAATGAAAAAAGAACTGGGATGACTCAGATTAGCATTTATACTGGCTGCCTGTTTCACCTTTTCTAATGGGAATGGGCCCTTTCTACCTCTCTCTCTCTCTCGGTCAGACTATTTTCTTCACACATTTTTAGTTGATGTAATACACACACACATGTTCTCCTTAACTGTGGTGCCTGTCCAGACATAGACCAGTGGAACAAGGTGATTGAGGTGCTGGGTACTCCCTCCATGGAGTTTATGAACCGGCTGATGGAGACTGTGAGGAACTATGTGATGAACAAGCCTCAATATCCAGGGGTCAACTTCGCTGAACTATTTCCTGACTGGGCCTTCCCCTCTGACTCCGAACACGACAGACTCAAGAGTAAGATATCTCTCCTCTGACCTCGTTTTTTGACTCTTCTTTTAGTTCTTGGTCCTGGAGGGCTCTAGTATTGCAGGTTTTTGAGTCACTGAGACACCAGATTCAGTTGACCAAGGCCTTAGTGATGAATGGATAAGCTGAAACCGGTGTGTTAGTGCTGGGCTGGAACAACATCTTGCTCACATTGTAGCCCTCCAAGAGCAGGAGTGAAGAACACTATCCAGCAGTATGTGTGTTGCTGTATCAAATCGATCTAGTTGAAAGCTGGATCAGTATTATTTTCTAACACCTTGTGTGGGCTTAAGCGGTTGCATAGAGACCACACGTCTATCTTAATGAAATGATGTCAAGATAGTCTTGGCTGCTGTAGAAACAGTGCAGTGAAGGTGCCATTCTCTCATTTCCATGACAGCGGGTCAAGCTCGGGACCTGCTGTCCAAAATGCTGGTGATCGATCCCGAGAGCCGCATCTCAGTGGAAGAGGCCCTGAATCACCCCTATATCCACGTGTGGTACGATCCAGGAGAGGCAGACGCGGTGAGTGGACTGTTCCACATTTTTGAGAGAGGAGATGTATACAGTTGAAGTCGTAAGTTTACATACACTTAGGTTGGAGTCATTAAAACACATTTTTCAACCACTCCACAAATTTCTTGTTAACAAACTATAGTTTTGTCAAGTCTGTTAGGACATCTACTTTGTGCATGACACAAGTAATTTTTCCAACAATTGTTTACAGACAGATTATTTCACTTATAATTCATTGTATTACAATTCCAGTGGGTCAGAAGTTTACATTCACTAAATTGACTGTGCCTTTAAACAGCTTGGAAAATTCCAGAAAAGGATGTCATGGCTTTAGAAGCTTCTGATAGGCTAATTGACATCATTTGAGTCCAATTGGAGGTGTACCTGTGGATGTATTTCAAGGCCTACCTTCAAACTCAGTGCCTCTTTGCTTGACATCATGGGAAAATCAAAAGAAATCAGCCAAGACCTCAGAAAAAAATTGTAGACCTCCACAAGTCTGGTTCATCCTTGGGAGCAATTTCCAAACGCCTGAAGGTACCACGTTCATCTGTACAAACAATAGTACGCAAGTATAAACACCATGGGACCACGCAGCCGTCATACCGCTCAGGAAGGAGATG
>QNTS01009561.1:17407-38485 GCA_003317085.1 Hucho hucho
CCCCCCCCTCCATGTTTGTTTTTGCCCTAGCACTAACACACCTGATTCAAATAATCAAAGGCTTGATGATGAGTTGATTTGTTTTATCAGGTGTGTAAGTGCCATGGCAAACCCCCTCTGGATCTCCAGGACCAGGACAGAGAAAAACTACTAGTGTACTAATTGTGTGTCGCGACATTAGAGTAAATTACACTTCTCCTGTCATTAACGTTCTGTGCTAAATCGTTATGGCTTGTTAACAAAGCCTCAATGGGCAGACGTTGAACGCTAAAGTCAATCCAAGGGCCCAACTTTGACTGAACCACATTAGGCATGAACGTTTACCTTTACAAATGTCTAGCGAGATTCAACAGAACACTACTGTATTCAATAAAGACAAGACATGAGAGAGTTGACTCCGTGTGCGCTGTCCATGGTGCTGACAGTTTGCTGAGATTAGGCTACAAGGTCACGCAGTCTGTAATCGTGGCAAACTTTCAGAACAACGGACAACGGAAAGTCCCTTGGAAGTTTTCAAGACCTAACAAAACGAGGAGGGCGAAACAACATACTTACATAAGCGGTTATACGAAAATATCCATCGACTTTGGAAGCTGTCTTTGTTGTATTATTTATATACACTTTAGAATGTATATAATAGGATTCCTTCCTGGAGTAATAGCCTATCCAAAGTAATATCGAAACGAGATTTATTTCAGTCTGTAGTTTATAGCCTAGATTTATTTCACAAACGACTTCATGACATAGCCTAATTTAAAAACATTGTTGTCAACCCGAGCGGCGTTCATTTTGAGTGAGTCTTCTGCGTGCAAAACATGACATTTACAAACACAAACGGTTTACCATTTAGGCAACTTACTTGAGAGAGATAAGAGAAGGAGAGAGAACGATAAAGTCACGGTCACCGCCATATCTTCTCCGTGCCCTTCTTTCCTTCGACGGAATCCGACGCTCAAAACTTGGATGGGGCTGTGCCGGAGTGGGGTTATTATCTCCGGGAGAGATGGTCAAAAGTTGACGGCAAAGCGCAGCAGTAGATCCAGGACTGTCAACGCGGTCATACACCATCGAGGTCGTCAGAAATGATCGTTGTGATCGTTGTTGTGGTAGCCAACGAACCGATCCGTTTAGATGTCTGCGTCTCCGGTAATTCTCACAAACACGTGCACTCAGTCCTGATCTGTGCCCCTCCACTCTCAAGCGGTGTGTCACAATAAAAATTTGAAAGCGAATGCGTACAGATTAATGTGATAACACATCGATGGACGTAATGGATCACATTGCAATTCCCTGTAACTCTGACATTGAAACCAAATAACGTCGCTATCCTCGTCGTCCGTCGGAGTGGCCCGCACCTGCCTCAGACTTGCGGTTTCAGCCAAACGCCACAAACTCGCCGCGTAGACATTTGAGCTAAATTCGATCCGTGTCCCAATCTAACAGTCTACGCATGTCTACAGAACCGATAAATATGTTTTTGTAACAGTTTGGGCTACATTTCACTGAGTATTCCCTACGCCACGTTTAAAAGCATAAATGACAAACCTCTCTTTTTCAGTTGTAACTTTTTTTTTGTACACACCAAATGTATCATACACGATAGGCATATGGATATATCCCGTAGGCCTATGTCGAAGCGAATTATCGTCCTTAAAACTCCGCCGACCACTCTTGAGGTTAGAACGCTCCGAGATTCGAACTGAGACGGAACGCGTCACGTGACTCGGTGACGGATGGATGCCGGCGCTACTCTGTTACAAAACTCAACTCAACAGAGAACCACATTTCGAAATTGCGCCTGGAATTATTCCCCAATATTCGACTTGCATTGACAGCTAGACTGACCCCTCATACGCAGGGGTTGGCCTACCAGATGTAGGCTAAGACATGGATAAATTAATTCATATCTTAAACAAATAAATAAACCTAGTCTACGTTCTTTTTCATATTTTCAGAACAATTGTTTAACAATTTCTGCAGGACTGTATCCACGCAAATTATCTGTGAGGATTGTTTAGTTGGCCGTTAATTGCGTTGTTTGAAGAAAGTGTTTGGGGCCACTAACTGCACGCGGACTGCCCGCGAGCTCCCCAGTGTGCCCGGTGAGCGCGTGGTAGTGGTGCATTTGATCAGTGCCTCGAGGCAGTTGGAGGCTCCTGCTGCTCTCCGTGTGATGCCGAACTTATTCTCCTGGATGAAATGGGTCTGTTAGTCACGACTTCATGATAGGAGGAAGGAAAGTACTGGAACACACACGTCACAAAAAAAAACTTTCTCCATCACTCGCTCCCCCCCTCTCTTTCTCCCTACTCTCTCGCTCACTCTTTCTCTCTCTCACACACACACACACACCTGCTACCCTTACTTTCCAGAAGACTTTTGAAAGCCTTCGCAGTAAGAGGGCACTTAGGTTGTATTATCCGCTTTCGCTGCTCATCGTCATTCAATTTAAATGTGGGGTAAAGGCTACTACACTAGGTCCAGGCGTGTGTCCCAAATCATTCCATATTCCCTATATAGTCCATTAGTTTTGACCCTCTTCCCTATTTAGTTCACTTCTTTTTATCCAGGGCCCTGGTCAAAAGTAGTGGACTATATACTGTAGGGAATGGGGAATAATTTGGGATGCAGCCCTGGACCTAGTGTAGTAGCCTAGACATATCAAGACTGGATACACATTGATTTTCTAGGTTTGTCTTTACCCCACATTTAAATTGAATGATGATGTGCAGCGAAATTGGTGTGTGTGTGTGTGTATGTGTGGGGGGTATTTTTACGGGTCTGAGTGGTGGTGTCAGTGATAAGGACACGAGCTGTCGGACGGTCGCACACACAAAAGACAGAGGAAGAGGGAAGGGGAGAGAAAGACACAGAGGAGCCAATTTAACTTTTTAACATTCAGCTTGTCATTCATGAATAAAGCATGGATGGACTCCAACTATAGAGTCTTAAAAGCCTGGATTTTCCTGCCGCTGACATGACAGGTTCTTTTCTAAGACACTCTGCAGTTGCTTAAAACATTTTTATAGCCATTGATTCTTAAAGAACACAGCTTATAGATGCCCTGTGAGCTTAGTTCAACTGCCTTAACCCCTCAGAACCCAACATAGAAGCTTGTTTCACTCCACTGTTTGTAAACAAAGTAAATGTAAACAAACACTAAAGACTCAAAACATGATTATTTTGATTTCATGGATGGTCAGTCCTTGCATCCATAGTTCTGTCTATACATTTGAGAGTGTTAAAGATGCTCTATGCTGAAATTCTAATAGTTTGCCTAATCTCAGTTTATGTGACAAAACAAACTAGTATAGTATAGAGAATCATTGTACCATCTAAACCACTGGGAAATATATTTTTCATAAACAGCAATATTGTATTTTCAGCTGTTTGAAACTTATGTACAAAACCCAAAGTAAAAGATGCAAAAATAAAACTTAAAAAGCGGGAAGCATAGAAATAGAGCACATAGAACAGATATACAGCCTCTTAGACTTGCTTTCAATGAAAATGACAGATCTATAAATCATATTTCTATGTGCATTTTGTTGGGTTGTCCAAAAAGTGACATATTGCAGCTTTAACATTTCTCCAGTGTTGTCTTTCAAATCCCAGACTGCACCTTCTTCTCCAGTGTTGTCTTTCAAATCCCAGACTGCACCTTCTTCTCCAGTGTTGTCTTTCAAATCCCAGACTGCACCTTCTTCTCCAGTGTTGTCTTTCAAATGCCAGACTGCACCTTCTTCTCCAGTGTTGTCTTTCAAATCCCAGACTGCACCTTCTTCTCCAGTGTTGTCTTTCAAATNACCTTAGCTTTCTTGGGAACAGGAACAATGGTGGCCCTCTTGAAGCATGTGGGAACAGCAGACTGGGATAGGGACTGGTTGAATATGTCCGTAAACACACCAGCCAGCTGGTCTGCGCATGCTCTGAGGACACGGCCAGGGATGCCATCTGGGCCAGCAGCCTTGCGAGGGTTAACACATTTAAATGTTTTCCTCACGTTGGCTGCGGTGAAGGTGAGCCCGCAGGTTTTGGTAGCGGGCCGTGTCGGTGGCATTGTATTATCCTCAAAGCGAGCAAAGAAGTTGTTTAGTTTGTTTGGGAGCAGGACGTCGTGGTCCGCGACGGGGCTGATTTTCTTTTTGTAGTCCGTGATTGACTGTAGACCCTGCCACATTCCTCTCGTGTCTGAGCCGTTGAATTGTGACTTTGTCTCTATATTGACGCTTAGCTTGTTTGATTGCCTTGCGGAGGTAATAGCTACACTGTTTGTATTCAGTCATGTTTCCAGTAGCCTTACCCTGGTTAAAAGCAGTGGTTCGCACTTTCAGTTTTGTGCGAATGCTGCCATCAATCCACGGCTTCTGGTTGGGGAAGGTTTTAATAGTTGCTATGGGTACCACATCACCAATGCACTTGCTAATAAACTCGCTCACCGAATCAGCGTATACATCAATGTTGTTGTCAGATGCTATCCGGAACATATCCCAGTCCACATGCTCGAAGCAATCTTGCAGCATGGAATCAGATTGGTCGGACCAGCGTTGAACAGACCTGAGAACAGGCGTTTCCTGTTTTAAATGGAGTCATGGTCAGAATTTATCACCATATTGATGGTGATAGGTAATCATTGAAAAGGTTGTTGATAGGTAATCATTCATATAGATGGTGAAGAGGTAATCACTGATATAGATGGTGATAGGTAATCATTAATATTGATGGTGATAGGTATTACATTGATAAAAAGGGTGATAGGTAATCATTAATATTGATGGTAATAGGTAAACATTCATATTGATGGTGATAGGTATTACATTGATAAAGAGGGTGATAGGTAATCATTCATATTGATGGTGATAGGTAATCATTGAAAAAGTTGTTGATAGGTAATCGTTCATATAGATGGTGAAGAGGTAATCACTGATAAAGATGGTGATAGGTATTACATAGATAAAGATGGTGATAGGTCGTCATTAATATTGATGGTGACAGGTATTACATTGATAAAGATGGTGATAGGTTTTACATTGATAAAAAGGGTGATAGGTAATCATTAATATTGATGGTGATAAGTAATCATTCATATTGATGGTGATAGGTATTACATTGATAAAGAGGGTGATAGGTAATCATTCATATTGATGGTGACCGGTATTACATTGATAAAGATGGTGATAGGTCTTACATTGATAAAGAGGGTGATAGGTAATCATCCATAATCCTCTTCCTAATCTTGTTCACCAGACATGTCTTCACCCCCCCCATCCTACTCCCCTTGCAGGTACAACCCAGAGACCAACACCTGGAGTAACGACGTGGCCCACCTGAGCAGCCCCCACAGCGGAGTGGGTCTGGTGGAGATGGATGGATATCTGTACGCCCTCGGAGGATACGACGGCGTGGTCTGCACCAACACTGTTGAGAGGTAAGGCCATGTTGAGATATGTGGTTGAGATAGATACATCATGACAAAAGTCAATGTCTAAATGCTCTTTAGATGTTTTCTATGAATTACCTGAATACTGTACGCAGGTGACAGCAAGATAATCAAGTTTGACCTGGCTTTTTGACAGGTGGCAAGTAGGATAGTAGTTAAAATGTTGGGCCAGTAACCGAAATGTTGCTAGTACAAATCCCGAAGTTGACAAGCTGAAAATCTATCAAAATGTCCTTGAGAAAGGTACTTAACCTTGATTGCTCCAGGTTCGCTGTTGATCATGGCAGACCCTTGCTGTGACCCCACTCTCCAAGGGTGTGTCAGGGAGAGTTGGGATATGCAAAAACAATTTTTCCAATTCATACTTGTACATGTGGCGGACAGAGGAAAGGGAGAAATGAACTATTTAGACATAGTTTCGGTATCTCTGTTTAACTAGTGATAATATGAAGGAAGATAGGGAAAACATATTTGATAAAATCTTTGTTTTGTTTGTATATTCTTCGTATTCCACCAGATATAATCCCAAAATGAATAGCTGGACGAAGCAGGCGCCGATGCGTAGCCGGCGTTCTAGGGCAACGGCTGCTGTGATGTATGGTCAGCTATACGTGATTGGAGGCAGCGATGGCGACGCACCCATTAAGACAGGTCTGAATAACACATTAAGCTAACAGATAGGTGTACCCGACACAATGTACCGCATAAGAGGTGGCAAATCAGGTCCTAGAGTGGTGTGGCAAAAACAATATACAATAATATATAATTCCTGATCTGATGACCTAACCAGGTAAATCTAAGGACCTAATATGGTATGACGTGATTAATCTGTCGTAAAAAGGTTTAATATGGGCTATGATTAGACCTGAGTTTTTCTAAGCACATGCTTTTAGAAAAAACCCTTTGAAAAACTCATGGTCTTGGGGAGGATGACAACCCTGTCAAGAATATACAGTCCACCAAGTCCTCACTTACAATGCAGCTGCTGTTGTTAGTAGCCTACAGTTGACCAGACTGAAAAATGGTCTTGTTTCCATGCAATACAGCATGTCAGATCGCTAGTGTTTAGCTGTATAGGCTGCTAAATTTACAGAAGAGTTTTTGCTTCTGTCTGTCATGTGTGATGCGTTATCAGGCTTGCTAAATAAATACCGGAGGAAAGTGGAGAGCACCCTTGTGCTTGGTGCATTGTGCTTGGAGGGCGTGACCTGCAATTTCCGTGATTGATTTGATTTTATTAGGATCTCTTTTAGTCCTCATTTGGACTAATCTTCCAAAAGTCCTTAAACACTAAAATACAATTTATAATACGATCACATTTTCACATATAACACATTTTTATAAACAGACTGACTTATTGACCAGATAAATACTCTGTCTGAAAAGAGAGATTGTTTCCTTCATCTACCATAGTCCCTCACAACCTTCCAATGTATTATATTTAAATGGTTCTGAAATATTGTTTGAATATATATATATATATATATATATTGAAAGGTTTGTGGTTTGCCCAGATAAATTGCACAATTTCTTTATTAAATGTTATTTTGCCTATTTCTCTTTTCTGTCTGGATAACAGATAGATGGTGGATAACCTATTCCTGGTATTTACTGAATGTCTGTCTCTTACCAACTGAATACTGTTGTGAATAGAGTTTGGCCGTTTTAATGGTGTACATTGTTAAATAAAATAAACATGTTTTTTTCAATTATCTTGTTGATTGATGACAAACCAAGAGCATTGAGCATGACTACAACAGAAGAATCATATCTCCACCTTAAAACAATCCTTGCTGCTTTGTTCTGTGCAATCTGCAGCCTCCTAATTTCACTTGCTGATGCATTTCCCCAGACCACAGAACAGTAGTTCACATGACTCCCAATTTTTAGATGTTTTAATTTATTTAACTAGGCAAGTCAGTTAATAACAAATTCTTATTTACAATGCCGGCCTACACCGGCCAAACCCAGACGACGCTGGGCCAATTGTGCACCACCCTATGGGACTCCCAATCACAGCCTGTTGTGATGCAGCCTGGATTCAAACCAGGGTATCTGTAGTGACACCTCAAGCACTGAGATGCAGTGCCTTAGACCACTGCGCCACTCAGTTATTTGAGACGACCATGATAAGCAGCTGCACCCCTAGTAGTTTGGTTTCTGAAGCTGAATGCTTAAGACACAAAAAGAGCCTGCAGTAGCATTCTGATGTGGACAGAGAAATTCTACGGGAGTGGACACATCATGAGGCAAATCAGCACTTTGTTCCTCTTTTAAATGCTTTGCATCAATATATATTTTTTACCTAAAATCAAAAGTGATTTAAAAGTGCTGTGGCAAATGCCGCCTCGCCACACGTTTTCCAGCTACCCTGTTCCACATTAGGACAGAATCTATGATTGATCTGTGTCTGCTGCAAAGCTCTATGGACTTCTGATCTCCAGACATCTTACAGGGAGGGCCCAGAATTTGTCCTGGTTAGGTTATGTGGTCAGAAAAAAGTATAAGCCCTCTACATTTTGAGTTTTCTTTTGTATTTTTTGCTCTCCAGAGGAATTTATAGACTTTTACACAATTCTTCAAAATGTTGCAGTTTTGGTCAAGCAAAAGAATGATGTGACCTGCTGTCTGGTACCAACACACACACACACTCACGCTCTCAGTACACACACAAACACAAACACACACACTCAAGCACATACTTGTCTTGGGCCCCCAAAGCTAAACTCGGGAGGGTTATGATGTGCAGCCAGTTGTCAGTGCATATTTCAGTCTGTGAGAATAGAAAGCCAAGCAAATTCTCATGACCTTTTCAGCGTTCGTAAACGCTAGACACTCTGGGTTTTGCTAGAAACAACACAGGAATCTAACAGCATGGGTTACAGTAACCAGCAAGAACCCAAAAACCTGTTTGTAATTCTATTTCAGTGAGATTTCAGCTTTAATATTGCGGAAATATTGTTGCTTCCATCAATGTAATTGTGTGCATTATTTCCAATCCCCCATATATTTTTGGGGTAAATATATATATCCATATTCATACGTACACATACATACATATATATATATATAAACATTCATACATATAAACATATATACCTTCTTTTTTAATATACTATTATTATTCCCCGCAAACCCTACCACCCCTCCCCCAATTGGAGTAAACTAATAAACAATAACACTTAGTCTTCTACCTTCAGTTTATACATTTTACAGACACAATCTGTTTTACAATAGTTATATTTTGTTTATTTTTAGTCCTTCCCTTATTTCTGATGTCCATCCAGTTTGATTTCTATTTTTAACTGTGCTATTTCACAACATTTCTGACCTATATACATGTATACAGACCTCGCATGTTATACATTGGTTATCTTGTTGTTATTAGTCCCACCCTTCAGCTCCATTCAACCCCTCCCATCTATCTCTTAACACCATCCATTTTGGGTTTCTATTTGCCATATATTTTTCAACAGTGCTGTGATGCTTCACAAAAGTACTGAACCTTTCTATTCTCGTAGCTTCTACAGATTGTAAATTAAAGATAAACATTTTTGCTAATAATTATTATATTATTGATTGATTGACTATGACTTTTCAAATTACCCAGTATTACTATCTGCAGCATTAGTTCCAGGTAAATGTTGCAATTCTTCAGCCATTCCTGGACCTGTGACCAAAAATGAGCTACATATGGACAGTACCAAAATAAATGATCTAATGACTCTGCCTCCTCACATCAAAATCTGCAGAGCTGGGAAGATTGTATCCCCCATATATATAACATTGTATTGGTTGCAAGAATTGTGTATAATAATTGAAGTAGAAAAATGCATAATAGGTACATTGAAAATCTCTTCCCAACTATTTTGCAATTTATACGGCACAACTGTACATTTTTTGGTCCTATGACCATATATGAAATTGGTATAGGTTTTTATTTATCACAACTTTCTTTTTCACCCTTCTACTTGCCTCTTCCATTTTTGTAGTAATTCTGCAATTAGTTTTGGGTAAAGCAGACATTTCAATATGTCTGTGTTAGCTGCATGTATGACAACTCCACCAGTACTACTTATGATATAATTCACAATTGTACATTTTTTTTTATCAATTACTACATTTGAGTTTAACCACAATATTTGTTGTATTATTTGTTCTGTCTTTTCAGGTGGATTAAACTGAAATTGCAACCAACTTTCTAAGGCTTGTTTTTAAAATATTGATATTTTTTAGATATATTTTTTGTTCATATAATTTAAAAAGCAACAACTAGGTTTAGGCAAAACCATAAGCAAATAGGTAAACTGTGATATGACTAAAGAGTTAATCAGGGTGATTTTCCCACAAATATATAGGTATTTTCCTTTCCATGGTAGCAAGATCTTGTATATTTTTGCTAACTTTCTCAAAAAATGTATTGGAGTGAGATCATGTCTTCTTTCGGCATTTGTATACCGAGTATGTCCACATCCCCGTCAGACCATTTTATTGGTAAACTACACAGTAATGTAAAAGTTTTTAGTGATTCAATACGTATCTTAATTTTGTTTTAATCGAGAGAGGTTAGCAAAAGTATCTAGATCCTCTATGAAGCTATGGAGGGATACTAATTGTGGTTTTAAAAGAAAACATGAATTATCAGCGTACAATGACACCTTTGTTTTTAAGCTACGGATTTATAATCCCTTAATATTATTGTTTAATCTAATTTTAACAGCTAACATTTCGATGGAAATAATAAATAGATATGCCGATAGTAGACAACCTTGTTTTACTCCTCTTGACAGTTTAAAACTTTCTGAGATGTAGCCATTATTTACTATTTTACACCTAGGGTTACTATGCATAACTTTAACCCATTTAATAAGAGATTCTCCAAAATTGAAATATTCTAGGCATTTATAAATAAACCTCTGTCGTACTTTATCAAAAGCCTTTTCAAAATCAGCTATGAAAACCAGGCATGGTGTACCTGATATTTCATAGTATTCTATTGTTTCCAATACTTGTCTTATATTATCTCCAATGTATCACCCATGTATAACACCTTTCTGATTAGGATGAATAATATCTGACAATACATTTTTAATTCTATGTGCCAAGCATTTAGCTATAATTTTTGCATCACAACACTGAAGTGAAAGAGGCCTCAATTTTTTTTAAATGGACTGGATCTTTATATGTACCACTTGGATCCAGTTTCAGTAATAATGAAATCAGACCTTCTTGTTGCGTGCCTGATAATCTACCATTTATATAGGAGTGGTTAAAAAACATGCTAATAATGGTCCACTGAGTATATCAAAAATGTTTTGGTATCCTTCCACTGGTATGCCATCCAGCCCTGAAGTTTTCCCAGCCTTAAAGGCTTTAATTGCATCAAGAAGTTCCTCCTCTGTAATTCGGCCTTCACATTAGTCTTTCTGTACAGATGTTAATTTTACATTATTAATAGGAACAAAATCCATACAATTAGCTTCGGTTAGTGGAGATGGAGGAGACTGAAACAAAAACATATTCTTAAAGTACTTTCCTTCTTCTTTCAAAATATCATTCGGTCAATCATACGTAACTCCATCATTTGTAACAAGTTTCAATACATTTTTTTGGTAGCATTTCTATGTTGAAGATAAAAAAAATTGTTTGGGCCATTTTTCCCCATATTCCATCCAGTTCGCTTTATTTTTATAATATATTACACTGGATCTTTCTTGAATGAGTTCCTCCATTTCTTTTTGTTTTTCCTCTAACTTATTTTTATTGCTATCTAACTGTACTGTTAGTCCTTCAATTTCCTTTGTTAATATGGACTTGTTTTATAGATGAGTACTGAATTGCATGGCCTCTAAAGGCAAATTTAAAAGTGTCCCATAAAATAAGGGGATCTGTTATAAACAAGTTATCATCAAGTAGGCTTTGATTAAATTTCCAATATCCTCGCCCATGTGGAAATTCTGTAAGAGTAATATATATGCCCATTATATTCAGTGAGACTTAGCCAACTACCCAGAGTCAGATGTAGAAACCACAATAATATAATTGTGTTGTTGTGACAATATGATTGGTGCCTTCTCTGTATTTCCCCCCCGAATGACCTCATCCATGACCCTGTCTCTACCCTGTGTCTATTCCGTAGTCGGTTTCATGATCTATCTGATTCGTGGTCTATCTGTCTCATGGACCTTCTGTTCTGTAGTGTTAGGTTTGAGAATATGTTATTGTGGGAAATGGATATGTTTTGCTTGCCTTTTCACACTGTGTGCTCGTTGTATCATTAAGCCGCAACATTACTATTGTGGGGTATGAGAAAATGTTTTGTTTGCTACACATGAATGTGTATGAGCTAAGGCTGACAAGTTGTGGAACAATACAGTGAATTGTGCAAACACCTGGTGTCTGGCTAAGGGGCAGTGTTTAACCTTGGGAGATAACAGTATGTTGAGCTAGGAACCCATGAATAGAAAAATGTTGCAAACAAGCAGTTTCTAGATTGAGACACAAAAAAGGAGCTGAACTTTTGGCCTCAGTATCTAAGGGTGAGCGCACAGATAATCTGCACAGCAACAACGCCTGAAAGCTGAAGCGCCTGGGGGCTGGGACCAGCCTGTGCTCCTATAATAGATTGGGCAAGTCTACAACCACGCCCAGTCTCTACTCTGACAGGCCAGCTCATGAAGCAGGAACTAACACTGTCAGAGTATTAAAAGAAGGTATTGTAAGGCGCTAGTCAGTTCTCTGTTAACCCTGCGTGGTATTACATTGAACCCGTATATACAAAGATTGCATTTACCATTTATTGCTTGAGTGAATAAAAATAATTAGAACTTACTTGGTGACTCTGTGTCACCTTTTGTCCTGATACCAGATTTGATATTCGCAACTCTAACATGGTGACCCCGAACGTGATCTGGTGACGGACTTCGCTGGACATTGACGTGCCAGCCAATTGGCCAGTACTGTCGTCAGACGGTGTGTCTCACAAACTAGACCGGTCTACTAAAAACAGGTAAGCAGATACCTATTGTGAATAGCTAAAGCTCTGCACATTGGCATTATCCAAATTTATTTTGTGAGACACCTGTTTGATGTAAGTTACCAAATTTATACGATATTATAATTAGTTAACAAATTGTTGATATGGTAAATGCAATTTTAACTGATCAGGCCTATCAACATTATAACAATGAATGCAATGTACTAGATGTGAATGTGGTGAGTCGGTGAACTTACTGGTATGAATGGAGGAATAACGGCAGTATGACANTGAGCGAGTTTATTAGCAAGTGCATTGGTGATGTTGTACCCATAGCAAATATCAAAACCTTCCCCAACCAGAAACCGTGGATTGATGGCAGCATTCGCGCAAAACTGAAAGCGCGAACCACTGCTTTTAACCAGGGTAAGGCGACCGGAAACATGTTTGAATACAAACAGTGTAGCTATTCCCTCCGCAAGGCAATCAAACAAGCTAAGCGTCAATATAGAGACAAAGTAGAGTCACAATTCAACGGCTCAGACACAAGAGGAATGTGGCAGGGTCTACAGTCAATCACGGACTACAAAAAGAAAGCCAGCCCCGTCGCGGACCATGACGTCCTGCTCCCAGACAAACTAAACAACTTCTTTGCTCGCTTTGAGGACAATACAGTGCCACCGACACGGCCCGCTACCAAAACCTGCGGGCTCACCTTCACCGCAGCCAATGTGAGAAAAACATTTAAATGTGTTAACCCTCGCAAGGCTGCCGGCCCAGATGGCATCCCTGGCCGTGTCCTCAGAGCATGCGCAGACCAGCTGGCTGGTGTGTTTACGGACATATTCAATCAGTCCCTATCCCAGTCTGCTGTTCCCACATGCTTCAAGAGGGCCACCATTGTTCCTGTTCCCAAGAAAGCTAAGGTGACTGAGCTAAATGACTATCGCCCCGTAGCACTCACTTCCGTCATCATGAAGTGCTTTGAGAGATTAGTCAAGGATCATATCACCTCCATCCTACCAGACACCCTGGACCCACTCCAATTTGCTTACCGTCCCAATAGGTCCACAGACGACGCAATCGCAATCACACTGCATACTGCCCTAACCCATCTGGACAAGAGGAATACTTATGTAAGAATGCTGTTCATCGACTACAGCTCAGCATTTAACACCATAGTTCCCTCCAAGCTCGTCATTAAGCTCGAGACCCTGGGTCTCGACCCAGCCCTGTGCAACTGGGTCCTGGACTTCCTGACGGGCCGGTCCCAGGTGGTGAGGGTAGGAAACAACATCTCCACCCCGCTGATCCTCAACACTGGGGCCCCACAAGGGTGCGTTCTCAGCCCTCTCCTGTACTCCCTGTTTACCCATGACTGCGTGGCCAAGCACGCATCCAACTCAATCATCAAGTTTGCTGACGACACTACAGTGGTAGGCTTGATTACCAACAACGACGAGACGGCCTACAGAGAGGAGGTGAGGGCCCTCGGAGTGTGGTGTCAGGAAAATAACCTCTCACTCAATGTCAGCAAAACAAAGGAGATGATCGTGGACTTCAGGAAACAGGAGAGGGAGCACCCCCCTATCCACATCGAGGGGACAGTAGTGGAGAAGGTGGAAAGTTTTAAGTTCCTCGGCGTACACATCACGGACAAACTGAATTGGTCCACCCACACAGACAGCGTGGTGAAGAAGGCGCAACAGCGCCTCTTCAACCTCAGGAGGCTGAAGAAATTCGGCTTGTCACCAAAATCACTCACAAACTTTTACAGATGCACAATCGAGAGCATCCTGTCGGGCTGTATCACCGCCTGGTACGGCAACTGCTCCGCCCACAACCGTAAGGCTCTCCAGAGGGTAGTGAGGACTGCACAGCGCATCACCGGGGGTAAACTACCTGCCCTCCAGGACACCTACACCACCCGATGTCACAGAAAGGCCAAAAAGATCATCAAGGACAACAACCACCCGAGCCACTGCCTGTTCACCCCGCTATCATCCAGAAGGCGAGGTCAGTACAGGTGCATCAAAGCTGGGACCGAGAGACTGAAAAACAGCTTCTACCTCAAGGCCATCAGACTGTTAAACAGCCATCACTAACATTGAGTGGCTGCTGCCAACATACTGACTTAAATCTCTAGCCACTTTAAACATAGGAATTGGATGTAACAAATGTATCACTAGCCACTTTAAACAATTTTGTATATAATGTTTACGTATCCGACATACTCATATCAAATGTATACACTGTACTCTAAACCATCTACTGTATCTTGCCTATGCCGTTCGGCCATCAACCCAAATCTCTAGCCACTTTAATAATTATAATTGGATGAAATAATGTATCACTAGCCACTTTAAACAATGCATTTATATAATGTTTACATATCCTACATTACTCATCTCATATATATATATATATATATATATATATGTGTATATACTGTACTCCATACCATCTACTGCATCTTGCCTATGCCGGTCAGCCATATATTTATATGTACATACTCGTATTCATTCCTTTACTCTTGTGTGTATAAGGTAGTTGTGAATTTGTTAGATTACTTGTTAGATACTACTGCATGGTCGGAACTAGAAGCACAAGCATTTCGCTACACTCGCATTAACATCTGCTAACCATGTGTATGTGACAAATAAAATTTGATTTGATTTGATTTTTGCCAGCATTGTAAGCCGATACATATATTAAACATAAGAATGAGTGTGATTTTTGTCACAACCCGGCTTGTGGGAAGTGACAAAGAGCCCTTATAGGACCAGGGCACAAATAATTATATAATAATAATCAATACTTTTGCTCTTTATTTAGCAATCTTACATATAAAACTTGATTTGTTCATCCAAAATTGTGAATAACTCACCACAGGTTAATGAGAAGGGTATGCTTGAAAGGATGCATATAACTCTGCAATGTTGGGTTGTATTGGAGAGAGTCTCAGTCTTAAATCATTTTCCACACACAGTCTGTGCCTGTCTTTAGTTTTCATGCTAGTGAGGGCCGGGAATCCACTCTCACATAGGTACGTGGTTGCAAAGGGCATCAGTGTCTTAACAGCCGATTTGCCAAGGCAGGATACTCTGAGCGCAGCCCAATCCAGAAATCTGTCAGTGGCTTCTGATTAAATTAAATTTTCACAGAACTGCTTGTTGCAATTTCGATGAGGCTCTCTTGTTCAGATATCGGTAAGTGGACTGGAGGCAGGGCATGAAAGGGATAACGAATCCAGTTGTTTGTGTCATCCGTTTCGGGAAAGTACCTGCATAATTGCACACCCAACTCACTCAGGTGCTTCGCTATATCACATTTGACATTGGCTGTAAGCTTGAGTTCATCTGCACACAAAAAAATCATACAATGATGGAAAGACCTGTGTGTTGTCCTTGTTAATGCAGACAGAGAAGAGCTCCAACTTCTTAACCATAGCATCAATTTTGTCCAGCACATTGAATATAGTTGCGGAGAGTCCCTGTAATCCTAGATTCAGATCATTCAGGCGAGAAAAAACATCACCCAGATAGGCCAGTCATGTGAAAAACTCATCATGCAAGCGGTCAGACAAGTAAAAATTATGATCAGTAAAGAAAACTTTAAGCTCGTCTCTCATTTTAAAAAAATGTGTCAATACTTTGCCCCTTGATAACCAGCGCACTTCTGTATGTTGTAAAAGCGATACATGGTCGCTACCCATATCATTGCATAGTGCAGAAAATACACGAGAGTTCAGGGGCCTTGCTTTTGCAAAGTTAACAATTTTCACTGTAGTGTTCAAAACGTCTTTCAAGCTGTCAGGCGTTCCTTTGGCAGCAAGAGCCTCTCGGTGGATGCTGCAGTGTACCCAAGTGACGTCGGGAGCAACTGCTTGCACGCGTTTTACAACTCCACTATGTCTCCCTGCCATGGCTTTTGCGCCATCAGTATAGATACCAACACATCTTGACCACCAAAGTCCATTTGATGTCACAAAGCTGTCCACAAATCCTGTTGTCCTGGTTTCCAGTGGTTTGCAGAAGAGGATGTCTTCCTTAATTGACCCCACATAAACATAACGGACATATACCAGGAGCTGTACCAGGGGGTGCAAAGACAATTGGGTAAAACATGCCAATGATCGTTTTGAAAGACTAATATAGTTGGAAAGCCTAACACCAAAAGAAAAAGCAGAACATGTCCCATCATGCTTCACCCAATACTCACCATTGGGGAAGGCATTTAAGGACATTATCAGGAAGCACTGGTACATTATTGATACTGACCCACAATTGAAACCCATCTCCCACGTATGGTTTTTAAAAGACCTCCAAACTTGAGAGATATTGTGGTTAAATCTGATTACCCACCAGAGAAAAGGGAAACTTTTTTTGGACAAGGTTCTGGAGTGTAATTACAAATGTGGCCAATGTGCTCAATGCAGCTTTACGTACAAATGCAACTGATTTACACACCCCCGCACAGGACAAGGATTTAAGATCAAGGGCCTGATTACTTGCATGTCCACCAATGTCACTTACATGTTGAAATGTCCTTGTGGTCTGTCTTACATAGGGAAAACCCGTAGAAGCCTGAAGACCCGGATAAGTGAGCACCGCAGTAATATACAGACAGGTGAGACAAAAACTCTGGTTGCTGCTCATTTTGTACAAGCTGGACATCCTTTAAGTTCTCTGAGATACATTGGAATAGAAATGGTCAAGATGTCACACAGGGGAGGGGACATTGAGAGGAAACATCTTCAAAGGGAATCTTTATGGATCCATAGGCTGAACACACTTTCCCCTCTTGGCCATAACGAGGAGTTTGACTTGAAACCCTTCTTATAGTTTCAATAATTCAAAATATTTTTTTTTTATCCTAATTTAATTTTGTATGTGTATGTATATTTCTATAAATATTGATCACATTCTCTGTGTATGATCATATATTTTGATACATTGAATGTTAATATTGTGAAACTATGTTATACATTTATACCTCCTGTTTCAGGAAGTGATGTCACTGAGTACTGCCCCTAAATATAGGACCACCCACACCTGGGATATGGATGCCTGATGAAGACCTAAGGGTCGAAACGTTGTAAATAAATATCACCTGGGAGCATGAGCAGCAGTGTGCAGCGTTTTCCTTTCTGTTTTCCAGGAGTTGGACTACAACTCCAGCACCTGCGGAAAGTACCAGGACATGCGTATGTTCTTCAGCTTTTGGCTGTGCCAGCCCCGCCACGTCTGTTGACTCATCCAGCTGTAATGCATAGAATTCACTGGCTTGTATGCAAAGCAGTAATTGTTTCAATATCTCCTGCAATGTCACTGATGCGTCGTGAAACAGTGTTGTTAGATGAAGGCATTGTCTGTATAGTTTTTGGGCCTTTTCCCCCAGTATTGTCCCAGCCATATCCACGGCAGCAGGAAGAATGAAGACCTCCACAATAGTATGGGGCTTGCCTGTCCTAGCCACTCGGTACCTCACCATACAAGACGCTTCTAGCCCCTTCTTATTAATGGTATCTGTTGCTTTTATACATGTCTTACTACTCAAAAGCAATCTTAATTCTCGTTCAAAAACTCCCGTGGCTTCTTTTTCAAATTGGCATGTTTTGTTTTTAAATGTCTGCGCAAGAGTGAAAGTTTCATCAAGTTGTGAGATAGTACTTTTGCACATATGACACACTGTGGCTGAGGAAAGGCACTACTCCCAATATAAGTGAACTACAAATCAATGTAGTTCTCATCATATTTGCGCCTCTTCGATGGTCCAACATCCCTGTCTGTTGTTCGGTGCTTTCCTGGGTAAGGGGGCAGTAGCTCTTCGGCTGCATCAGATTCACAGTTGTCAGTGTCCATGCTAGCTCACATTTTTGTTTGGCTTCCCCACAGCGGCATTGCGTGTACCCCTGGGGGTACCTGCACTAGAGGTATCTAGTGTACTGCCTAGCATATCTTTGCTCCATAGTGCACCTTGGAAGGAACCACTTACTATGGAGAATAGGGGGGGAGGGGATAATCTTTGCCTGGTCCAGTTAGTGTGCCCCCTCCACAAAATATCACTGACAGATATTTTTTTGTTTTGTCATTTATTTAACATCTGAAAAATGAATAAAAAATAAATACAAAATATTTTACAATGACTTTTTTATATATATGTGAGGGGGCACGTGCCCTTGTGCCCTCTATGGGCATGATGCCTGTATGTAAGAAAAACAGTGGAAGGTGTATGCCATTTGTTCAACGGCAACATAGAGAACTGTAAATAGCATTGCATTTCTTCAGAGGTACTTTATTGATTACTGTGTGATGAGTGTGGACGGAAGAGGCAGGGTCAAGAGGGGTTGAGAGTTTTCCCTCGAAGACTGAGAATAGAAAAAGAAGGTTGAGAAGGAAGATTGAGAAAAGAGAAAGGTCATTTAGGAAGTATTTGGCTGCGTCCCAAACGACACCCTGTTCCCTATACTGTATACTGTGACCAGAGCCCTATGAGCCCTCATTATAAGTAGTAAACTATAGTGAATAGGTTCAGATGGATGTTTGGGACGGATCCTATGAGGAAAGTGGCTGGATGAAAAAAGGTTAAAGTATGTGATTCAGAATTATCTTTTAAGGCGACATGTGAAATGGGCCTAATGGTGTTGATTGAAATTTTTTTGTCATTATGAGTGATTTGTGTTTTTACAGTAGATTAGATTTCTGATAGCAATAGATATACACTACCGGTCAAAAGTTTAAGAACACCTACTCATTCAAGGGGTTTTCTTTATTTTTACTATTTTCTACATTGTAGAATAATAGTGAAGACATCAAAACTATGAAATAACACATATGGAATCATGTAGTAACCCAAAAAGTGTTAAACAAATAAAAATATATTTTATATTTGAGATTCTTCAAATAGCCATCCTTTGTCTTGATGACAGCTTTGCACACTCTTGTCATTCTCTCAACCAGCTTCACCTGGAATTATTTTCAACCATCTTGAAGGAGTTCCCACATATGCTGAGCACTTATTGGCTGCTTTTCCTTCACTCTGCGGTCCGACTCATCCCAAACCATCTCAATTTAGTTGAGGTCGGGGAGGCCAGGTCATCTGATGCAGCACTCCATCACTTGCCTTCTTGGTAAACTAGCCCTTACACAGCCTGGAGGTGTGTTGAGTCATTGTCCTGTTGAAAAACAAATGATAGTCCCACTAAGCCCAAACCAGATGGGATGGCGTATTGCTGCAGAATGCTGTGGTTGCCATGCTGGTTAAGTGTGCCTTGAATTCTAAATAAATCACAGACAGTGTCACCAGCAAAGCACCCCCACACCTCCTCCTCCATGCTTTACGGTGGGAAATACACATGCGGAGATCATCTGTTCACCCACATCACGTCTCACAAAGATATGGCGGTTGGATCCAAAAATCTCCAATTTGGACTCCAGACCAAAGGACAAATTTCCACCGGTCTAATGTCCATTGCTCGTGTTCCTTGGCCCAAGAAAGTCTCTTCTTATTATTTGTGTCCTTTAGTAGTGGTTTCTTTGCAGCAATTCGACCCTGAAGGCCTGATTCACACAGTCTCCTCTGAACAGTTGATGTTGAGATGTGTCTGTTACTGGAACTCTGTGAAGCATTTATTTGGGCTGCAATTTCTGAGGCTGGTAACTCTAATGAACTTATCCTCTGCAGCAGAGGTAACTGGGTTTTCCATTCCTGTGGCGGTCCTCATGAGAGCCAGTTTCGTCATAGCCCTTGATGGTTTTTGCAACTGCACTTGAAGAAACTTTGAAAGTTCTTGAATTTGTCCTTATTGACTGACCTTCATGTCGTAGAGTAATGATGTACTGTCGTTTCTCTTGGCTTATTTGAGCTGTTCTTGCCATAATATGGACATGGTCTTTTACCAAAATAGGGCTATCTTCTGTATAGCCCGCTATCTTGTCACAACACAACTGTTTGGCTCAGACGCATTAAGGAAAGAAATACCAATAATTAAATTTTAAGAAGGCACACCTGTTAATTGAAATGCATTCCAGGTGACAACCTCATGAAGCTGGTTTAGATAATGACAAAAGAGTGTGCAAAGCGGTCATCAAGGCAAAGTGTGGCTATTTGAAGAATCTCAAATATAAAATATATTTTTATTTGTTTAACACTTTTTGGGTTACTACATGATTACATATGTGTTATTTCATAGTTTTGATGTCTTCACTATTGTTCTACAACGTAGAAAATAGTACAAATAAAGAAAAAACCCTGAATGAGTAGGTGTTCTCAAACCTTTGACCGGTAGTGTAGTTACCTGTTGTAGTAGCACTTATCAATGTCAATTAACAGTGTGGGTGTGTCCCAACCTTTGTGTCATCCCCTAAATGTCAGAGCAATCAGAAGTCCCAACATTTACTATGCTTTTTAACTTACAAAACTCCTGGAAGGCAAAGAAAACAATGTCCCTGGTCAGATACAGTGGGGCAAAAAAGTATTTAGTCAGCCACCAATTGTGCAAGTTCTCTCACTTAAAAAGATGAGAGAGGCCTGTAATTTTCATCATAGGTACACTTCAACTATGACAGACAAAATGAGGAAAGAAAATCCAGAAAATCACATTGTAGGATTTTTAATGAATTTATTTGCAAATTATGGTGGAAAATAAGTATTTGGTCAC
>QNTS01009565.1:7936-23694 GCA_003317085.1 Hucho hucho
ATGTGACACAGCGTCGATAGATCCCAAGTGACGTGACACAACGTCGATAGAGCCCAAGTGACGTGACACAGCTACTGTTGCTACGTTAGGAGCTAGCTAACATTGTTATTAGTTTTCACCAAGTAGCTGCCTGATTGACCAATTCAATAGCTGCTTTGCTCCGCAGCAAAGAAGAAACATGCTGATCTACAGACTGGTTTCTGATCATTTAATTTAGGGGAAACATGTCTACAACTTTAGGGTTATATGAAACCAGCTGAGCAAGCTGTTTGTCAGAAGAGGTAGAGTTAGATAGCTATGTCTGTAACGTCATTAGCTAGCTAGCTACATCTCCATTATAGGGGGGGGATTTTCTGATGATTTAAAGTGCTGTGCAAAGCTCCTATCACAAGATATGGATCACAACCAAGTATTTCAATCTTGTCCATATATCTTTGTTTGTCAGGCGCAGTTTATACACTGAATGTACAAACTTTTTACTTACAAGCCCTTAACCAACAATGCAGGTAAAGAAATGGAGTTAAGAAAATATTTCCTAAATTTAACTAAAGTAAAAACGTTTTTTGGCTTTTTAAGTAACACAATAAAATAACAATAATGAGGCTATATACAGGGGATACCGGTAAAGAGTCAATGTGCGAGGATACAGGTTAGTTGAGGTTTGAACATGTAGGTAGGGGTAAAGTGACTATGCATAGATAATAAACTGTGAGTAGCAGCAGTGTAAAAACAAGGGGGGGGGGATCAATGTAAATTGTCCAGGTGGCCATTTGATGAATTGTTCAGCAGTCTTATGGCGTGGGGGTAGAAGCTTTTAAGGAGTCATTTGGATCTGGCGCACCGGTACCGCTTGTCTTGCGGTAGTGGAGAACAGTCTATGACTTGGGTGACTGGGGTCTTTGACAATTTCTTGGGGCCTTCATCAGTGTAGATGAAGGTCAAGAGAAAGGTTAAATAATAATGTTTAATCCTTGAGACAATTGAGACATGGATTGTGTACGTGTGCAATTTAGAGAGTGAATGGGCAAGACAAAATATTTAAGTGCCTTTGAACGGGATATCGTAGTAGGTGCCAGACACCGCGGTTTGTGTCAAGAACTGCAACGCTGCTTGTTTTTTTCAACGCTCAACAGTTGCCCATGTGTATCAAGAATGGTCCACCACCCAAAGGACACCCAGTCAACTTGACACGTCTGTGGGAAGCATTGGAGTCAACATGGGCCAGCATCCCTGTGGAACGCTTTCGACACCTTGTAGAGTCCACACCCTGACGAATTGAGGCTGTTCTGAGGGCACAAAGAGGTAGTGCAACTCACTATTAGAAATATGTTTGGTAGAGGACATGAGTTTAGAGGGTTAAAATGATTAAATATTAAAGGCATTAAATCTCTCATAGCCTCCGTTATACGGAAATGATATCTAAATCCAACTGGATTTCCAGCAGGTTAGTGAGCTGTTTGTCTTTTTTGCAGATCGCATTTTTGTTGAATTTTTAAATGAAGCCATACAGCAACAAATAATAATGAACTCCAATGTCCTGACAAATTTTTTTTTACAAGAAGGGGTTTAATATTTACGAATGAAATTGTAAACAAGGACGGTAAAATTATGTCACACAAGCAACTTAACAACGGTGCTTAAAGGTGTATGCTCTACCACAAAATTGGAAGAGGCATTTACTTAAAGAAGAAATGAAAAAATGAGTCTGTCTACCATAAACGACTTAGAATAATTGGTATGAATCGAAAAATGTATTAGTTTCACTTAAAGGTCAGAAGGTTTGACAGCAATGTCGCAAAAAAATGTAAGTCGTTTGGGAACAGGTCTTTGATGTTCCAATAACTTGGCATCGGGTACTGATACAGTGTATTCGGAAAGTATTCAGACCCCTTGACTTTTTTCCACATTTTGTTACATTACAGCCTTATTCTAAAATGTATTTAAAAAAAAAATTCTCACCCTCATCAATCTATACACAATACCCCATAATGACATCACAATACCCCATAATGACATCACAATACCCCATAATGACATCACAATACCCCATAATGACAAAGCAAAAACAGACATTTTGACATTTTGAAAATATAAAACTGATACATCACATTTCCATAAGTATTCAGACCCTTTACTCAGTACTTTGTTGAAGCACCGTTGGCAGCGATTACATCCTCGAGTATTCTTGGGTATGACGCTACAAGCTTGGCACACCTGTATTTGGGGAGTTTCTCCCATTTTTCTCTGCAGATCCCCTCAAGCTCTGTCAGGTAGTATGGGGAGCATCACTACCACAGCTATTTTCAGGTCCTTCCAGAGATGTTCGATCGAGTTCAAGTCTGGCCTCTGGCTGGGCAACTCAAGGACATTCAGAGACTTGTCCCGAAGCCACTACTGCGTTGTCTTGGCTGTGTGCTTAGGGTCGTTGTCCTTTTGGAAGGTGAACCTTCGCCCCAGCCGCTGAAAAATCACCCCACAGCATGATGCTGCCACCACCATGCTTCATTGTAGGGATGGTGCAAGGTTTCCTGCAGACGTAACACTTGGTATTCAGGCCAAAGAGTTCAATTTCGGTTTCATCAGACCAGATAATCTTGTTTCTCATGGTCTGAAAGTCCCTTAGGTGCCTTTTGGCAAACTCCAAGTGGACTGTCATGTGCCTTTTACTAAGGAGTGGCTTCTGTCTGGCCACTCTAACATAAAGGCCTGATTGGTGGAGTGCTGCAGAGATGGTTGTCCTTTGGAAGGTTCTCCCATCTCCACAGAGGATCTCTGTCAGAGTGACCATCAGGTTCTTGGTCACCTCCCTGACCGAGGCCCTTCTCCCCCGATTGTTCAGTTTGGCCAGGCGGCCAGCTCTAGGATGATTCTTGGTGGTTCCGAACTTCATCCATTTAAGAATGATTGAGGCCACTGTGTTCTTGGGGACCTTCAATGCTGCAGACATTTCTTGGTACCCTTCCCCAGAGCTGTGCCTCGACACAATCCTGTCTCAGAGCTCTACAGACAATTCCTTCAACCTCATGGCTTGGTTTTTGCTCTGACATGCACTGTCAACTGTGGGACGTTATATAGACAGGTGTGTGCCTTTCCAAATCATGTCTAATCAATTGAATTTACCACTGGTGGACTCCAATTAAGTTGTAGAAACCTCTCAAGGATAATCAATGGAAACAGGATGCACCTGAGTTCAGTTTAGAGTCTCATAGCAAAGGGTCTGAATACTTAAGTAATACGTTTTTTATTTTTTATTTTTTATTTATACATTTGCAATAAAATCAAATAAATCTGTTTTCGCTTGATCATTATGTGGTATTGTGTGTAGATGTATTGAATCCATTTTAGAATAAGGCTGTAATGTGACAACATGTGGAAAAATGCACTATATTAGCTTTGTCTGAAGCCGAAAAAGACATCAACTCCAAAAGCTAATTTGACCTATCCTACTCTAAGAGTATGTATTAGGCTGTTTGAGAGAAGGTTTGAATCCTAATCAACCCATCCAATGTGAGTACATCTGTTGGTGAAGCACAGTAGATCCATAAAGCTACAGTATTCTGCTGTACTCTAGCAGTAATCAGTAGATCCATAAAGCTACAGTATTGTACTGTACTCTAGCAGTAATCAGTAGATCCATAAAGCTACAGTACTCTAGCTGCTGGTGCTGGAAAGCCTTGTTAGTGCATAGGTCAAATTAACTTTTTGAATTTCCTGTCTTTTTTCGGCTTCGGAAAAAAGCTAATATTTCACTTAAAACATTGTTTTTTGTATTAAATTGGCTCTGTTTACAAAAACTGGTGTTTTTCGTATTTTGTGATGTGTAGTGGCATAGTGTCAAAGTTCACTTTCCGTCAACCAATCAGTCCAGAATGTTAAATATCCAATCTTATTTTAGAGAAATCTGATGATTGATCGAATCTGTTTGAACATTTAGATGAATATTTTATGGATGAGCAGCATGAGGTCACATGAGGTCACAATCACAAACTGCAGGATATTAAACTATCCAGACCGTCACGTATCAAATATTCAACTGCTGGAATAAATCTGCCTGTGCTTTTCCTTCACTCTGAGATTCGACTCATCCCAAACCATCTCAATTTGGTTGAGGTCAGGGGATTGTGGAGGCCAAGTCATCTGATGCAGCACTCCATCACTCTCCTTCTTGGTAAAATAGCCCTTAACACATTCTGGAGGTGTGTTGGGTCATTGTCCTGTTGAAAAACAAATGATAGTACCATTAAGCCCAAACCAGATGGGATGGCGTATCGCTGCAGAATGCTGTGGTAGCCATGCTGGTTAAGTGTGCCTTGAATTCTAAATAAATCACAGACAGTGTCTCCAGCAAAGCACCTCCACACCATAACACCTCCCCCTCCATGCTTTACGGTGGGAAATACAAATGCAGAGATCATCCGTTCACCCACACCACGTCTCACAAAGATACGGCAGTTGGAACCAAAAATCTCCAATTTGGACTCCACAACAAAGGACACATTTCCATCGGTCTAATGTCCATTGCTCGTGTTTCTTGGCCCAAGCAAGTCTCTTCTTCTTATTGGTGTCCTTTAGTAGTGGTTTCTTTGCAGGAATTTGACCATGAAGGCCTGATTCATGCAGTCTAGTCTCCCCTGAACAAATCAATCAAATCAAATCAAATTTTATTTGTCACATACACATGGTTAGCAGATGTTAATGCGAGTGTAGCGAAATGCTTGTGCTTCTAGTTCCGACCATGCAGTAGTATCTAACAAGTAATCTAACAAATTCACAGTTGATGTTGAGATGTGTCTGTTACTTGAACTCTGTGAAGCAATTATTTGGGCTGCAAATTCTGAGGCTGGTAACTCTAATGAACATATCCTCTGCAGCAGAGGTAACTCTGGGTCTTTCTTTCCTGTGGCGGTCCTCAAGAGAGCCAGTTTCATCATAGCGCCCAATGGTTTTTCGACTGCCCTTGAAGAAACTTTCACAGTTCTTGAAATGTTCCATAATGACTGACCTTCATGTCTTAAAGTAATGATGGACTGTTGTTTCTCTTTGCTTATTTTAGCTGTTCTTGCCATGATATGGACTTGGTCTTTTACCAAACATGGCTATTTTCTGTATACCCCCCTACCTTGTCACAACACAACTGATTGGCTCAAAAGCATTCCACAAATTAACTTTTAAGAAGGCACACCTGCTGTTAATTGAAATGCATTCCAGGTGACTACCTCATGAAGCTGGTTGAGAGAATGCCAAGAGTTTTCAAAGCTATCATCAAGGCAAAGGGTGGCTATTTGAAGAATATCAAATATCAAATATATTTGTTTATTTGTTTAACACTTTTTTTGGTTACTACATGATTCCATATGTTTTATTTCATAGTGTTGATGTCTTCACTATTATTCTACAATGAAAATAGTAAAAATATAGAAAAACCCTTGAATGAGTAGGTGTTCTAAATCTTTTGACCGGCAGTGTACATTTTAGTCATTTATCAAACACTCTTATCCAGAGAGACTTACAGTAGTGACTGTATACATTTCATCATTGTATTATTTGCTTATGGCTTTATACAGTTGGTTGAGTGCGGTCTTAGTGCCAGCATCGGTTTGTGGTGGTAAATAGACGGCTACGAATAATATAAATAGTGTGTTCTACAGCTTATCATGGGATACTCTACCTCAGGCGAGCAAAACCTAGAGACTTCCTTAATATTAGATTTCGTGCACCAGCTGTTATTAACAAATAGACACAGACCGCCACCCCCCGATGCAGCGAAAACCCAGCCAGCTGTATGTTATCCATGTCGTCTTTCAGCCACGACTCAGTGACACATAAGATATTACAGTTTTTAATGTCCCGTTGTTAGGATAGTCTTGAACGGAGCTCATCCAGTTTATTCTCCAGTGATTGCACATTGGCCAATAGGATGGATGGTAGAGGCGGGTTACCCACTCACTGACGAATTCTCACAAGGCACCCCGACCTGGGTCCCCTGTATCGGCGTCTTCTCTTCATGGGAATGACAGGGATTTGGGCCTGGTCGGGTATCTCAAGTAAATCCTTCGCCTCCCAACATGTTAAAGTCTTCATCCAGTTCAATGTGAGTAATCGCTGTTCTGATATTCAGAAGCACTTTTAGGTAATAAGAGACGGTGGCAGAAACATTAGGTACAAAATAAATGACAAACACAACAACAACAAAAAAACACACAAAATAGCACAATTGGTTAGGAGCATAGTGAAGATTGCCCTAATGGGACTAATTTAAACATCTAAACTGGAACAACCACTCAAGACTCAGTAACGGGTGCAATAAATACAACTACTAACAGATTGGATTAGTTTAGAAAATGTGATATTTATTATTTATCTTTGTATTGCATAAAATAAATCCACCAATCAATGTACATGCAAAAACAAAGATATTCAAACAAATAATTCTGAAAATCAATCTGCAATAGAGCATGCTGAAAACTATGATAAAGATGGGTGTGGCGTTTACAACACTTAAGTCAATTTAACTCCCGAATCAACACTAGAAATGACATATTTGCTGTGTACAATACATTGCTGGTTCACTCAAGGCTCCTTTCTATTCTCCTGCTCAATACAATCACAGGAAATACTCATTTGAAAGGCCAAAAATCGGAAAATCATGGCAAAGATATGAACTATGCCAGTCCTGTGTATGTAAAACGATTAAGGGAATAACAGATACATGCACAAATATTCCCATATAGGCACAGTTAAAAAAATCCTCACACCTGTCTTTTTTAAACTGATCGGGATTACTCAAAACTCCTGATGTTAAAGTTAGAGGTAAACATTAATGCTCAGGCACTATTTAAAAACTATAAACAAGCTGATTCAGATTTAGAAGGGTTCTTGCCTTCCAAAAAATCATCCAAAGAACCCCTTTTTCCAAAATCGTTTTTTAGAATGTTAAAGGTTCTAGGTAGAACCCTTTGCCTTACAAAGAACCCTTGTCTTCCAAAAAGGGTTCTTCAGATGATAACAGTTCTTGGTAGAACCCTTACCCTCAGCAAATAAACCTTTTCAAACCCTTATTTCCAAGAGTTTAGGCTCTAGCTCAGCGGGCTAACACAGTTTTGTGGCGTGCAGGTTCAAATCCAATGTGTGTGTTTATGTATGTGTGCAAGCGCCTGTGAGTGAGAGTCTGTGTGTGTTTTTTGTGTGTGTATGTGTACATGTCAAATCAAATCAAATCAAATGTTATTTGTCACATACACATGGTTAGCAGATGTTAATGCGAGTGTAGCGAAATGCTTGTGCTTCTAGTTCCGACCGTGCAGTAGTATCTAACAAGTAATCTAACAATTTCACAACAACTACCTTATACACACAAGAGTAAAGGAATGAATACGAGTATGTACATATGAATATATGGATGAGCAATGGCTGACCGGCGTAGGCAAGATGCAGTAGATGGTATATAGTACAGTATATACATGTGAGATGAGTAATGTAGGATATGTAAACATTATATAAATGGCATCGTTTAAAGTGGCTAGTGATACATTATTTCATCCAGTTATAATTATTAAAGTGGCTAGTGATACATTTGTTACATCCAATTTTCTATAATTTAAAGTGGCTAGAGATTTGAGTCAGTATGTTGGCAGCAGCCACTCAATGTTAGTGATGGCTGTTTAACAGTCTGATGGCCTTGAGATAGAAGCTGTTTTTCAGTCTCTCGGTCCCAGCTTTGATGCACCTGTACTGACCTCGCCTTCTGGATGATAGCGGGGTGAACAGGCAGTGTCTCGGGTGGTTGTTGTCCTTGATGATCTTTTTGGCCTTTCTGTGACATCGGGTGGTGTAGGTGTCCTGGAGGGCAGGTAGTTTGCCCCCGGTGATGCGTTGTGCAGACCTCACTACCCTCTGGAGAGCCTTGCGGTTGTGGGCGGAGCAGTTGCAGTACCAGGCGGTGATACAGCCTGACAGGATGCTCTCGATTGTGCATCTGTAGAAGTTTGTGAGTGTTTTTGGTGACAAGCTGAATTTCTTCTGTGTGCACCCGTGTGTGTGTGTGTGTGTGTGTGTGTGTGTGTGTGTGTGTGTGTGTGTGTGTGTGTGTGTGTGTGTGTGTGTGTGTGTAGTGTCAAATAGAGTTTGTGATTTGTGATGGCCTTTGGAAGTAGATTGTACCAACTCCTCAGGGTTGGGCCCTAGGCTGGGACAAAGCCATGGGGCTAGATTTATACTGCCTGCCCACAGGGAGTGAGGGGAGTGGGGTAGGACACCAGCAGTCCATGTTATCTTATCCACATTATGATCTAAAAGGCAAAACTAATCCCAGATCTAGTGTTGCAGATGGAACAGGGAACAGTTTATTCAGAAATGAAGACTATAATTTTGTGTATTTCTCTGAGGTCGGATATATACTGTAGCTTCTGCCAGAAGCAGGGCTGACAAATATAATAAGATTAGGGATGACACATCTCTTTCTGAGCTGACAGTTCAGTTAAGGCCTGATTCATCCTTTTGATTGGATCTTTTGATTTGATTGGATTTGATCTACAGTCCTCTCAGTAGTTGGTATTTAAGACTTAACTTATGCAGGTGCGTAACGGGCTTTGCAGATGTGGCTCCCTTTGCACACTGAATATACAGTATTTCAAATTCAACCGCGGGGAAAACCCTCCCACTTTCTGTACGACAGATTTTCAGATAGACAGATGGTGTATCGCTGCAGAATGATGTGGTAGCCATGCTGGTTAAGTGTGCCTTGAATTCTAAATAAATCACACCATCACACCTCCTCCTCCATGCTTCACGGTGGGAACCACACATGCAGAGATCATCCGTTCACCTACTCTGCGTCACACAAAGACAAAAAAAATCTCAAATTTGGACTCATCAGACCAAAGGACAGATTTCCACGTGTTTCTTGGCACAAGCGAGTCTCTTTATCTTATTGTTGTCCTTTAACGAAATCGTCAGCCAGGAACAGTCTTTGGTCGACCGTAATTGTTATTTTGCCGAAAATAGTAATATACAGTGAGTTTTATAGAGTTATAAATTGGTTTATTATCTCATATCAACTTTCTTTCGTTGCCCAGAAGCAAAAAGGCACAATCCTAGTCATATTAACAACCCATCCGAGTTGTTGCACATTTTCCCTCTTTCATCTCTGTCACACGAAAACAGATCAGGTGCATCTATATACACCAGTGTGTTTACGCAAATTGCATTTTGGCAAAATGTTTAAAAATGATGTATTACTTTTGTCTGTTTTAAGAAAGCAGCTGCATGTTCACTAATATGAGAGGATCGGCTCGCTATCGTCACGTGTTTTTTTATTAAAGATCTTAACGAAAAAAAGATGTCCCGTTCCTTTCCGTGCATAGTATTTTCTGTTTCATTTTACTGTTCGAACCGTTTGTTAACCTGTTAATGGGGGTTCCCTACTTAATAGCATTCCTTTAAATGGGCAACTCAACCTCCTGCTAAACGCATATTTATTTTTTTCAAATGTTCCTAAAATTGTAAAAAAAAAACAATAACATATTAGTATTTTAATTATTCATAAATGATGTTTTAGAGGTCAACATCATTTTACAAAACTTGTCATTTGTCATTTTACGTTTTCTTTGAATGAGTCTTATGAATGAAAACTGATTGATATCATAAAATATGCTAAACAAAATCAATATTTCCAAGTTCAATATACCTGTCGAAATGAGCTCAACCGCCTGTTAAAGGGATAAAGTAGAACTGACTGGGTGGTCCTGCTTGAATATGCACACACACACACACACACACACACCTCTACACAGAAAAACACAAATACACACACCACACAGACGCACACACAAACACACACCTGTTCCAGATATGAGTGATGTCTGGAGGACTGTGGTGGAACCAACAAGATCTCATAGTTTCCCTTAGAAATTCAACATATTATGGATGAACATCTATTTTTGACGCGTTAATTCTGAGTGGTTACAGGGTTCATTCAGAAACAACTCAAAGGGTTAAGTTTAGGTATTAATTCTGAGTGGTTCAGGTTAAGGCTATGGTTTGGGGAAATAAAAAATGACGCGCTATTGCCATCAAGTATCAGAAGGTTTTATCAAGTAGAATCAAGTATTATAAAGAATCATCAAGTATCATCAAGAATCAGAAGGTATTATCAAGTATCATCAAGTATTATCAAGTATCATCAAGTATCATCAAGTATTAAGTATTATAAAGTATCATCAAGTATCATCAAGAATCATCAAGTATCTTCAAGTATTATCAAGTATCATCAAGTATTATCAAGTATCATCAAGTATTATCAAGTATCATCACATATCAGAAAGTATTATCAAGTATCATCAAGTATTATCAAGTATCATCAAGTATTATAAAGTATTATCAAGTATCATCAAGTATCATCAAGTATTTTTGTTGGTTGCTAGAGCCTTGTGATGATCCAGTGGTTTAGCAGCGCGCTCCGATCACCAGTTTGCACCCAGTACTGGTCAATCATTATTATTATTATAGGAAGGCATACATCAACGTTCTCAGAACCTTTTCAAACGTCCAAAAAAATACTCTCTTTCTCTCTCTCAGACATCGTCTCTCTCTCTCTCAGACTATCTCTCTACAGTAAATAACCCTCATCTCTCTCTCTCTTTCTCTCTCTCAGACTATCTCTCTACAGTAAATAACCCTTATCTCTCTCTCTTTCTCTCTCTCAGACCTAGTCTCTCTTCCTCTCAGACTATCTCTCTACAGTAAATCACCCTTCTCTCTCTCTCTTTCTCTCAGACTATCTCTCTACAGTAAATAACCCTTATCTCTCTCTTTCTCTCTCTCAGACTATCTCTCTACAGTAAATAACCCTCCTCTCTCTCTCTTTCTCTCTCTCAGACCTCGTCTCTCCCTGTCAGACTATCTTTCTACAGTAAATTACCCTCCTCTCTCTCACCCTTCCTCAAGCTCTTTGTGTGAGTGCGTGACTGCAGTGTCTACATGGGAGCAGTGACCTCACCTCTCATTGACCCCTGTTGACCTTCCGTTCACGAATCACTTCGACAGCATCAACACACACACACACACAGCTTTTATAATGACTATGCACTGCGAGGTGAAGGAGGGTGTGTGCGTGTGTGTCATAACGAGCTCTTAACTGAGACACACACACACACCCCGTGATGACTCCTGAGCTGTCTCAGGTATAATGATGGACACTGATGGGATAAGAAGCTCAGTAACCTTGCTGTGATTAAATAAGGCTTGTCAGGGAGATGGGATGAAATGCTGTATAAGTCATTATCATTCTACATGTATAAATCATTCTACATGTACCTTTTTTGCATGCAGTGTATTCGGAAAGTATTCAGACCCTTTGACTTTTTCCACATTTTGTTACGTTACAGCCTTATTCTAAAAGTTAAATCGTTTTTTTCCCCTCTTCAATCTACACACAATACCCCATAATGACATCACAATACCCCATAATGACATCACAATACCCCATAATGACATCACAATACCCCATAATGACATCACAATACCCCATAATGGCATCACAATACCCCATAATGACAAAGCAAACACAGAAATGTTGACATTTTTGCAAATGTATTAAGAATATAAAACTGAAACATCACATTTACATAAAAGTATTCAGACCCTTTACTCAGTACTTTGTTGAAGCACCTTTGGCAGCGATTACAGAATCGAGTCTTCTTGGGTATGATGCTACAAGCTTGGCACACCTGTATTTGGGGGGTTTCTCCCATTCCTCTTTGCAGATCCTCTCAAGCTCTGTCAGGTTGGATGGGGGAGCGTTGCAGCACAGCTATTTTCAGGTCTCTCCAGTGATGTTCGATCGGGTTCAAGTCCAGGCTCTGGCTGGGCCACTCAAGGACATTCAGAAACTTGTCCCGAAGCCACTCCTGCTTTGTCTTGGCCTGTGTGCTTAGGGTCGTTGTCCTGTTGGGAGGTGAACCTTCGCCCCAGTCTGAGGTCCTGAGTGCTCTGGAGCAGGTTTTCATCAAGGATCTCTCTGTACTTTGTCCTGTTCATCTTTGCCTCGATCCTGACTAGTCTCCCAGTCCCGGTCGCTGAAAAACATACCCATGATGCTGCCACCATCATTCTTTACCGTAGGGATGGTGCCAGGTTTCCTCCAGACGTGACACTTGGCATTCAGGCCAAAGAGTTCTTGGTTTCATCAGACCAGATAATCTTGTTTCTCATGGTCTGAGAGTCTTCCAAGTGGGGTGTCATGTGCCTTTTACTGAGGAGTGGCTTCCGTCTGGCCACTCTACCATAAAGGCCTGATTGGTGGAGTGCTGCAGAGATGGTTGTCCTTCTGGAATGTTCTCCCATCTCAACAGAGGAACTCTGGAGCTCTGTCAGAGTGATCATCAAGTTCAAGGCCCCTTCTCCTCTGATTGCTCAGTTTGACCAGGCGGACAGCTCTAGAAAGAGTCTCGGTGGTTCCAAACGTCTTCCATTTAAGACTGACGGATGCCTCTGTGTTTTTGGGGATACTTGTTTGATACTTGATACTCTGTGCCTCGACACAATCCTGTCTCAGAGCTCATGGCTTGGTTTTTGAGCTGACCTTATACAGACAGGTGTGTGCCTTTCCAAACCATGTCCAATCAATCAACAGGTGGACTCCAATCAAGTTGTAGAAACATCTCAATGATGATCAATGGAAACAGGATGCACCTGAGCTCAATTTCGAGTCTCATAGCGAAGGGTCTGAATATTTATTTGAATAAGATATATATATATATTTTTTATAAATTTGCTAAATCAATTAACAGCATCAATTAACAGCATCAATTAACAGCATTCCATCTCCCTATACATTCCATCAATTCAATTCAGAATTCCAGATTCAACCTCTCAACGAGGAAATAACTGAGGAATTTGAAATTATTTATACTTTTGCTTTTGATACTTAACTATATTTTAGCAATTACATTTAGTTTTGATACTTAAGTATATTTAGAAGCAAATACTTTTAGACTTTTACTCAAATATTATTTTACTGGGTGACTTTCACTTTTACTTGAGTAACTTTCTATTAAGTATCTATACTTTTACTCAAGTATGACAATTGGGTACTTTTTCCACCACTGCCGCTTGCTTCTGCCAAATTTAAGGCCCGGCCCTGTCCGATACCAGAAATAACTTCCTTTGTTAGTAAATTCATTATCTGGCCCTATCCATCCCTAGTTATTGATGAGACAACAGGCCCTATCCATCCCTAGTTATTGATGAGACAACAGGCCTTATCCATCCCTAGTTATTGATGAGACAACAGGCCCTATCCATCCCTAGTTATTGATGAAACAACAGGCCCTACCCATCCATAGTTATTGATGAGACAACAGGCCCTACCCATCCCTAGTTATTATTGAGACCACAGGCCTTTTCCATCCCTAGTTATTGATGAGACAACAGGCCCTACCATCCTTAGTTATTGATGAGACAACAGGCCCTATCCATCCCTAGTTATTGATGAGACAACAGGCCCTATCCATCCCTAGTTATTGATGAAACAACAGGCCCTATCCATCTCTAGTTATTGATGAAACAACAGGCCCTATCCATCCCTAGTTATTGATGGAACAACAGGCCCTGACCGCACCTTAGTTAATGATGAAACAAGAGGCCCTACCCATCCCTAGTTATATATGGAACAACAGGCCCTACCCATCCCTAGTTATTGATGAGACAACAGGCCCTATCCATCCCTAGTTATTGATTCAACAACAGGCCCTACACATCCCTAGTTATTGATGAAACAACAGGCCCTATCCATCCCTAGTTATTGATTAAACAACAGACCCTACCCATCCCTAGTTATTGATGAGACAACAGGCCCTATCCATCCCTAGTTATTGATGAAACAACAGGCCCTATCCATCCCTAGTTATTAATTACACAACAGACCCTACCCATCCTTAGTTATTGATTGAACAACAGGCCCTATCCATCCCTAGTTATTGATGAAACAAGAGGCCCTTTCCATCCCTAGTTATTGATGAAACAACAGGCCCTAGCCATCCCTAGTTATTGATGAAACAAGAGGCCCTACTCATCCCTAGTTATTGATGGAACTAACAGGCCCTACCCATCCCTAGTTATTGATGAAACAACAGGCCCTAGCCATCCCTAGTTATTGATGAAACAACAGGCCCTATCCATCCCTAGTTGTTGATGAAACAACAGGCCCTACCCATCCTTAGTTATTGATGAAACAACAAAGTTGTTAATCCAACTGTTTGGTTATTTTAACAGCAACAATATAGACCACATGCCCAAACCTCTAATTATACACTACATGACCAAAAGTGTTGGAACATTGCTCCGGGGACTTGCTTCCATTCAGCCACAAGAACAGTGAGGTCGGGCACTGATGTTGGGCGATTAGGCCTGGCTCGCAGTCTGTGTTCCATTTCATCCCAAAGGTGTTCGATGGGGTTAAGGTCAGGGCTCTGTGCAGGCCAGTCAAGTTCCACAATGATCTTGATAATGATCTTGATCTCGCTTTGTGCACAGGGGGCATTGTCATGCTGAAACAGGAAAGGGCCTTTCCCCAAACTGTTCCCACAAAGTTGGAAGCGCAGAATCGTGTAGAATGTCATTGTATGCTGTAGCGTTAATATTTCCCTTCACTGGAACTAAGAGGCCTAGCCCGACCCATGAAAAACAACCCCAGATCATTATTCCTCATCCACCAAACTTTACAGTTGACACTGGGGCAGGTAGAGTTCTCCTGGCATTCGTCAAACCCAGCCGAATCCAGAAATGTGAAGGCGTGTCCACATACTTTTGTATATATAGTGTATTTGCTGACACGCTGCAGTCACATTTAGTTACCAGTAGACTAGCTATCTAGCTATGTAAACCACACCCATTTGCGATGCTGGTTACAAGGCGGTACTTATTTAAATTAGGTAAGAGAATTATACGTTACCATTGGCGTATGAAACAACAACAAAAAGCCCTTAATAATCCCGCCTCCATCATCCCTCTTCCTGATTCGATGGTGTTTCACATGGGGGAGGGGACCAGTCACTTTATAATCAAACTCTATCAATGTAGAAGCAACAGTCATTTTTCATACTGTGGTTGTCCTACTTGGTTCTGGTTTCATCCAAATTATTTTGACTGTTTGGGACGTTTAATAACTTTACCTTTAATACCTTGAGTGTGATTGTGTCACTTTTAATCTGTGTAGAGTAAAACACGTGAACACCCAAATCCACACACCTCATTATCATATTTCCCAATATGCTTTATTGCAGGTTGATTTCTAGAATTGTGTGTGTCTATATCTATGTTTTTGTATGCGCGTTAATTGATTAATTGATTTATCTTATCAATCAATCAGTCAAATGTATTTATAAAGCCCTTTTTTACATCAGTCGATGTCACATGGTGCTATACAGAAACCCAGCCTAAAACCCCAAACATCAAGCAATGCAGGTGTAGAAGCACAGTGGCTAGGAAAAACTCCCTAGAAAGGCCAGAACCTAGGAAGAAACCTAGAGAGGAACCAGGCTGTGAGGGGTGGCCAGTCCTCTTCTGGCTGTGCCGGGTGGAGATTATAACAGAACATGGCCAAGATGTTCAAATGTTCATAGATGACCAGCAGGGTCAAATAATAATAATCACAGTGGTTGTAGAGGGTGCAACAGGTCAGCACCTCAGGAGTAAATGTCAGTTGGCTTTTCATAGCCGATCATTCAGAGTATCTCTACCGCTCCTGCTGTCTCTAGAGA
>QNTS01009566.1:7931-21453 GCA_003317085.1 Hucho hucho
ATTGAAACGTGAAGAGAACTCGTTCAACTTATACCTATAAACTTGTCCAAGAACAATCAAACATAATTGCTAATGTATCCTTAGGAACACTTTAATGTATATGTTGTATAATATTTCAACCGGAATATAAACTGGGCGATAAGAAAGGAAAAAACCACAGAGCGCGCCAGCCGGGAGCGCGCATTTTCTTGTAAGGACATCTGTGGGGACACTTCCTTATTCGTCTTCTTCTCTGCTCTAAAAGCAGCTAAGAATCAGAACACTTTCTCGAGACTGTTGACATCCAGAGGAAGCTATAGGTACTGCATTCATATGCCCTTATATGGGCATTTTCATAAGGGAGGGGTTCCAAATGAGCAATGTGTCAAAACCACTTTTTCCAGGACAGAAATTCCTCTGGTTTTTGCCTGCCATATCCGTTCTGTTATACTCACAGACAAAATGTTAACACTTTTAGAAAAATCTGGGTGTTTCTTATCCAATGGTACTAAATATGTGCATATCCTATTTTCTGGGCCTGAATGGGAGGCATTTTACTTTGGGCACGCCAGGCTCTCCAAAACGGTCACCTCGTGCGCTACTCCCTAAGAAGTTAACTCTCTGTCTCTCAACTCTCTGTCTCTCAACTCTCTCAACTCTCTGTCTCTCTCTCAACTCTCTGTCTCTCTCTTAACTCTGTCTCTCAACTCTCTCTCTCAACTCTCTCTCTCAACTCTCTGTCTCTCTCTTAACTCTCTCTCTCAACTCTCTCAACTCTCTGTCTCTCTCTTAACTCTCAACTCTCTCTCTTAACTCTCTGTCTCTAACTCTGATACTCAAACTCAGTCTGTGTTCTGCTCCAGTGTACCGGCGGATCGTGGAGTCTGATGTGGGCGACTCGTTCTACATCCGGACCCACTTTGAATATGAGAAGGAGTCTCCGTACGGCCTGAGTTTCAACAAGGGAGAGGTGTTCAGAGTGGTGGACACCCTGTACAACGGCAAGCTGGGCTCCTGGCTGGCCATCCGCATCGGGAAGAACCATCAGGAGGTGGAGAGAGGCATCATACCTAACAAGAACAGGTGATAATGTCACTCTTTTCGTCTTTTCTTCAGTTCTGCCCATTTTGGCTCCTCTGGGTGTTTATCAGCAAGCCCCCCGCCCCCCCCCAAAAAATGAGGTTGAGTTTTCACAGAAATCAGTTTGTTTATTTGAGAACAGAATGTGTCCTGTATAACTTACCTGGTTTAAGACAAGGATGTAAATACATTAAAACAACAGGGGAACAAGATTCACACTGGTCACAATTCATCATAACAATGTTAACGTCACGTTGTCCTCTCGTAGCTTTAACCACATTTGTTATGATTAGCATTGCCATGTAAGTGCCTCTGTGTTGGCAGTATTGACGTTAGCCGCGCCAAGTTTACTGGACAGTGCCACGGGAACTTTGAAAGCCCTCTACAGAGGTGTCTCTACCGAGAACTCTGTTCTGTCCCTCTCATTCTCTTGTTCTGAATAGAAACTCCAGCACACCGCTGATTTTGATGCCCCCCCCCCAAAAGAAATGTCATGCATATTTTTCACCAACATTTCAATCAATAGACCTTCATCATCTGAGTTATACAGAGAACTAAATCTCTCTTTTATTTTTTATTTTTATATAATACTTTTTTGTACTCCTTTTTCTCCCCAATTTCGTGGTTTCCAATTGGTAGTTACAGTCTTGTCTCATCGCTGCAACTCCCGTACGGACTCGGGAGAGGCGAAGGTCGAGAGCCCTGCGTCCCCCCGAAACACAACCCAGCCAAGCTGCACTTCTTCTTGACACAATGCCCACTTAACCCGGAAGCCAGCCGCACCAATGTGTCAGAGGTGGAAACACGTAGACCTGGCGACCGTGTCAGCGTGCACTGCGCCCGGCCCGCCACAGGAGTCGCTAGTGCACGATGGGACAAGGACATCCCTGCCGGCCAAACCCCTCCCCTAACCCTCCCCTAACCCGGACGACGCTGGGACAATTGTAGCACAGCCTTAGACCACTGGGCCACTCGGAAGGCCTAATCTCATTCTCTTTTACAGAGAAAAACATAATAACAAACTTCTCTCCACTCTGGGCGTGAAATACAACCTCCCCAAGACAGCAGGGTTAGGGTTAGTTATCTAGTTATCTAGTTAGTTATCGAGGTAGTTAGTTATCCAACTCCCTCTCGTCTATCTGTCTCCAGAGCAGAGCAGCTGTCCAGCGTGCAGTACAGCCTCCCCAAGACAGCAGGGGGCGACAGGGCAGACTTCTGGAGGTTCAGGGGCCTGAGGAGCTCCAAGAGGAACCTGAGGAAGAGCAGAGAGGACCTGTCGGCCCAGCCCGTCCAGTCCAAGTTCCCCGCATACGAGAGGGTGGTGCTTAGAGAAGGTGAGGATGACTTTCCTTTTAATAACACATTATAAACGCTTATACGTGCTTATAACACATAAAGCCTCCTCCCTCAGCCCCTCCTCCCGCAGCCCCTCCTCCCTCCCTACTGTTTACTGCTACACAATCCTAACCCAAATATTCAGCTTTTATAGATCCCTGGGTGGGATGTAACTACTGTTTAGTGCTACACAATCCTAACCCAAATATTCAGCTTTTATAGATCCCTGGGTGGGATGTAACTACTGTTTACTGCTACACAATCCTGACCCAAATATTCTGCTTTTATAGATCCCTGGGTGGGATGTAACTACTGTTTAGTGCTACACAATCCTGACCCAAATATTCTGCTTTTACTAATTGTGATGCTGTTTTCAGAATGAAACAATTGTTAAAGCTTTTAGAATGTATTTTGTCTTTAGTTGTAGTGTTAGTTGAAATTTGTGTTACTGTTCTTGTCCATTAGTGTTCTGTATTTTGTCATGTTCAATGTTTTGTGTGGACCCCAGGAAGAAAAGCTGTTGCTTCCTTCCACAGCTAATGGAGAGTCAAATAAAAATCACACCAAAAACAAAATCACTAATCCTCCCACTCAGTCTAATGTACTTTGATGGCCTTCTGTTGGGGTGTTTGTCCAGCTGGTTTCCTAAGGCCTGTGGTGGTATTTGGACCCATAGCAGACGTGGCACGAGAGAAACTCTCCCGAGAGGAGCCCGATCTGTTTGAGCTCGCAAGTGAGTAACAAAGTGTATCAAAATGACATTCAAAATGCTGTGATAGTTTTCTAGAATTCTGTTAACTAGTTAATTATAGAATGATTAAATAACTATGCAATGAAACTGTTCCTTCCCCTGTGTTCCAGAGAGTGAACCTAGAGACGCAGGGAAAGACCAGCGCAGTTCAGGAATCATCCGTCTCCACACCATCAAGCAGATCATCGACAGAGTGAGTTTGCCTTTACACATACAGTCACTAATTTTAATAGGACTCATTTTGATTTGAGGAATTTTGGGTTTTCTTTTCCACAATTATTGTGGAATGATGTTCTCTTTAGACATTTTTGGTGATGCAGAATGACTTTTTCAAATGTAGTCTTTGTTGTCCATTTTCTATTCCACTCACGATGAAAAGAGAACTGACTGATACACTGATTGTGTTGAGGCCCTCTGCTCCAGTAGGAGGAATACTGACTGTGTTGAGGCCCTCTGCTCCAGTAGGAGGAATACTGACTGTGTTGAGGCCCTCTGCTCCAGTAGGAGGAATACTGACTGTGTTGAGGCCCTCTGCTCCAGTAGGAGGAATACTGACTGTGTTGAGGCCCTCTGCTCCAGTAGGAGGAATATTGACTGTGTTGAGGCCCTCTGCTCCAGTAGGAGGAATACTGACTGTGTTGAGGCCCTCTGCTCCAGTAGGAGGAATACTGACTGTGTTGAGGCCATCTGCTCCAGTAGGAGGAATACTGACTGTGTTTGCCCCAGTAGGAGGAATAGATTATGCAAGTGATGTCTTTTCTGGTATATAGGACAAACATGCGGTGCTGGACATCACCCCCAATGCGGTGGACCGTCTGAACTACGCCCAGTGGTACCCCATCGTGGTGTTCCTGAACCCAGACAGTAAGCAGGGGGTCAAGAACATGAGAACCAGGCTCTGTTCCGAGTCCAGGAAGTCGGCCCGGAAACTCTACGAGAGAGCCCTGAAACTAAGGAAGAACAACCATCACCTCTTCACCAGTGAGTAGAGAAGGGGAAGATGGAAGGGAGAGATGGGAAGAGAGGAGGTGGGGGAGAGAGAGAGGGAGGGAGGAGAGTAGAGAGAGCCCTGAAACTAAGGAAGAACAACCATCCCCTTTTCACCAGTGAGTAAAGGTAGAGGCATTTGTTATGTCACGTTTATGACAATGTTGTGACAGTATGATGAGATATTGCTCAAATTAAGTGTTTTCTAAACAACAAGGGTCAGAGAATGTATACCTGAGGAACTCCACAAAATATCTTGGCCCTATTAGATACCCGGCTGTTTGCATACACAAACTGCTCTCTAGCGTAAACCTAAGTATTCAACCATTTGTTTGCTTGGTTAATTAAAGCAACGTGTTAAGAAAAGTGAATTGATATCTTGTAGAGTCCATCAGGGATCCATTCTTTGACGCTTGAGTTGACTTGTTATCATGCTAACCAGTAGCATCATGCTTACTGGTAGCATGTTTAAAGGGATAGTGGGATATTTTGGGCTGCATTATGGCAACATGCTAGCTGTTCCCGGTAGACGTCCAGTCATTGCGCTAACGCTAGTTAGCATTGGCTCGCGAAAGTACCTCTAACTTCCTTTTAGATTGGACGCAGAGACATAAAAAAATGTGCTTAATTTGGCTTAATTTGCCCAAATCTGGTACTATCCCTTTAATAAATAAAAATGGTAACCCTTTTGGCCTCCTGTCTTAGCCACCATTAACATGAACAACATGAACGACGGCTGGTACGGAGCTCTGAAGGAGACCATCCAACAGCAGCAGAACCAGTTGGTCTGGGTGTCAGAGGGCAAGGTGAGAGAAACACTCAACTGTCCATTGTCGTTTTACGGGTAAAAAAAAATTAATAAAAAATCTATGAATATGATACTTTGCGAACACAGTGTGCAGGAGCTTCTTTCCTTTGAATAACATCTAAACATTTCCCGACTAACCTGCTGAAGCAACCGTAAGAAAACAGCATATTTCTTCACGCCCACTACTGCCATCTCTCCTTCTGCTCCTCCTCCTCCTCCTCTGACCAGGCGGACGGAGCGCCGGACGATGACCTGGACATCCACGACGACCGTCTGTCATACCTGTCAGCTCCAGGCAGTGAATACTCCATGTACAGCACGGACAGCCGCCACACCTCTGATTACGAGGACACGGACACAGAGGGCGGGGCCTACACCGACCAGGAACTAGACGAGACGCTCAACGACGAGGTGGGCTGTATTACATTATTTATTTATTTTTTTAAACATTTGATTTAATTTATGTTCGCAGTCAAAAATACTGAATTATGCGTAAAGACAATACTTGGAGAAAGAAAGCATAACAATAATACAAGTTTTTAAAAGTCTCAGCTTGCAGTAACTCCAGTTTCTAAATCCCATTAGGTTGGCCTTCCCACGGAGCCAGCTATCACCCGCTCCTCAGAGCCGGTCAGAGAGGACCCGCCCGTCATCCAGGACCCCTCGACTGGCGGTTACCCTGGATACCAGCACATTGCTGTGACTCCGCCCGACCCGGCCAACCGCATCGACCCATCCGGGTACAAGATGGCCGCCGCTCCTCATCAGGTAGGAGAGAGAGGGAGGGAGGGAGGGAGGGAGAGGAGGTTTAGCTGTAAGCGTCTCTCTAGGGGGGCAAAACGGGCTGAAACGATGTTATTACAACCTGCCATGTATTCTGTTCTTCAGAGTGAAACAGGACATGTGTTTGTTCCTTCAGTAAGAGAGACCCTTTACATAGCTTTACAATATACAGTTGAAGTCGGAAGTTTACATACACTTAGGTTGGAGTCATTAAAACCCGTTTTTCAACCACTCCACAAATTTCTTGTTAACAAACTATAGTTTTGGCAAGTCTGTTAGGACATCTACTTTGTGCATGACACAAGTAATTTTTCTAACAATTGTTTACACACAGATTATTTCACTTATAATTCACTGCATCACAATTCCAGTGGGTCAGAAGTTTACATACACTAAGTTGACTGTGCCTTTAAACAGCTTGGAAAATTCCAGAAAATTATGTCATGGCTTTAGAAGCTTCTGATAGGCTAATTGACATTATTTGAGTCAATTGGAGGTGTACCTGTGGATGTATTTCAAGGCCTACCTTCAAACTCAGTGCCCCTTTGCTTGACATCATGGGAAAATCAAAAGAAATCAGACCTCAGAAAATAATAGTAGACCTCCACAAGTCTGGTTCATCCTTGGGAGCAATTTCCAAACGCCTGAAGGTACCACGTTCATCTGTACAAACAATAGTACGCAAGTATAAACACCATGGGACCACGCAGCCGTCATACCGCTCAGGGAGGAGACGCGTTCTGTCTCCTGGAGATGAACGTACTTTGGTGCGAAAAGTGCAAATCAATCCCAGAACAACAGCAAAGGACCTTGTGAAGATGCTGGAGGAAACCGGTACAAAGTATCTATATCCACAGTAAAACGAGTCCTATATCGACATCAAATCAAAATCAAATCAAATTGATTTATAAAGCCCTTCTTACATCAGCTGATGTCACAGAGTGCTGTACAGAAACCCAGCCTAAAACCCCAAACAGCAAGCAATGCAGGTGTAAAAATGCAGGTGTAACCTGAAAGGCCGCTCAGCAAGGAGAAGCCACTGCCCCAAAACCGCCATTAAAAAGCCAGACTACGGTTTGCAACTGCACATGGGGACAAAGATTGTACTTTTTGGGGAAATGTCCTCTGGTCTGATGAAACAAAAATAGAACTGTTTGGCCATAATGACCATCATTATGTTTGGATGAAAAAGGGGGAGGCTTGCAAGCCGAAGAACACCATCCCAACCGTGAAGCACGGGGGTGGCAGCATCATGTTGTGGGGGTGCTTTTCTGCAGGAGGGACTGGTGCACTTCACAAAATAGATGGCATCATGAGGCAGGAAAATTATGTGGATATATTGAAGCAACATCTCAAGATATCAGTCAGGAAGTTAAAGCTTGGTTGCAAATGGGTCTTCCAAATGTACAATGACCCCAAGCATACTTCCAAAGTTGTGGCAAAATGGCTTAAGGACAACAACGTCAAGGTATTGGAGTGGCCATCACAAAGACCTGACCTCAATCCTATAGAACATTTGTGGGCAGAACTGAAAAAGTGGACGATGGAGCCCTACAAACCTGACTCAGTTACACCAGCTCTGTCAGGAGGAATGGGCCAAAATTCACCCAACTTATTGTGGGAAGCTTGTGGAAGGCTACCCGAAACGTTTGACCCAAGTTAAACAATTTAAAGGCAATGCTACCAAATACAAATTGAGTGTATGTAAACTTCTGACTCACTGTGAATGTGATGAAAGAAATAAAAGCTGAAATAAATAATTCTCTCTACTATTATTCTGACATTTCACATTCTTAAAATAAAGTGGTGATCCTAACTGACCTAAGACAGGGAATTTTTACAAGGATTAAATGTCAGGAATTGTGAAAAACTGAGTTTAAATGTATTTGGCTAAGGTGTATGTAAACTTCCGGCTTCAACTGTACATATGTATTTGTGTATACTATCTGTTTGATGCAAATACGTTGTATGGATGGTGTAAAAATGATTCAAGGAGGAGGAACATGGAGAGAGAAGGTTACTATGGAGACATAGAGAGAAACTGCTGTAGTTTGTGGAGTGTTTCAATAAAATGTCTCTTTAACGATACTTCACAGCAAGACGATGCTGCTCTGGCTATTCCTTCCTCTCTGCTGCCCGCGGCGGTGGCTGTGGCGCCCCCTGCTGTTGAGGCTGAGTCACAGCAACCAGTACTGCAGGTAGAGGGTATGACCTCTGAACCCAAGGAGGAGACTCCGGCTGCAGACTCACTCCTTAGCAGCCCCGCCCCTACTGAGCTAGCCCCGCCCCCAACACCACCATCACTCGAACCCCAACCCCTGTCTGACCCGCAGCTCGGCCCTGGTCCTGAACCCAAGGTATTCACCTACCTACTACCACCACCACCACCCCAGCACCTACCTGCTGCCTCCCTAGAACACCTGGACCGGGCCTGGGCCTGGTCCTGGGCCAGTCACGCCCTTAACTGCCCCGCCCAGTTCTCTGCCCTGCCCGTCTGCCCCGCCCCCCCAGCCTGCTGTCCTGTCTTCTTCTTCGCACACGCTTCTTTCTCCTCTGACTGGCTCTCTGTCTGCATGCCCCGCCCACACCGTGTGACTGCCCTCTGTGTCTAGTCTGTGGGCAAATCTGAAACCCCACCCCATTCCCTATTTAGTATAGTTGTGCACTATATAGGGAATAGGGTGCCACTTTGGACCGGTCTGTGTGACCAGGATAAGAAGAACCAGCACCAGCATTAACGGTTACCGTTACAGCATTAATGGTTACCGGTTACCGTTGTCTCCTTTTCTTCCTCTGCATGGCCTCTAATGGTTCCTTTCAGCTTCTTTAACTTCTCTGACTGACTCTAGTTGAATTTTATTCAAATGTACTTGCAGTGGCAAATGTAGTTAGTATATGTACTGTATGTTGTAGTGCTATTATGTAGTAGAATGTAGTTGGTATGTGTTGTAGTAGATTGTAGTTGCATAAGATGCTGAACTGAATGTAATGTTGCATGATAAAACTAACCTGCAGACAGTATTCTTTGGTATTTAATAGTCTCTTGTCAAAGCAGTTCATTCGCTCTATGGGGGGGGGGGAATAACATATTGAAGTATTACATAACTGTACATCTTCCGTTGTAGTATTGACTCACGTAGAAGGTTGATGTTACTAGATGTGCTGTCTACAGGCTACACATCACCCCTGTTTTGAAATGAAGCCTTTCAGAAATGTACAACAAAAATAAAACATTATTGACACCAGCATCCCCCCCAAAAAAACGTGACTACGCCAACTGATTTTCTGATGACGTCATGAGAATATGGAACTTTTCAGTCACTCCTGAAAGACTTCTTGTCAAATATGCATTCAGAACTGATTCATTGAAAAATTGATAAGATAATGGCTTGTGTACTTGCACTTTGACTTGATGTCTTTTTTTATTTTTATTTATTGCTATTTTGGATTTACAACAATTGAATTGGATGGATGAGGATGTGTTGTATCTTAATTGATCTGTGTTCAGTCCTTGAAGTTACTAGGTTTGAGCTGAACCTCTCAGAAACCTCCCCTTTTTTAATCTTTCATTTAAACCCCTCCTGATTTTTGGGGGGATTTTCTGTAGTTTCTGTAATTTTGTTAATTTAAATTGTTTTAAAACTATAGTTTTCCAATTAAGTTTACAAGTTTTCAACTTAATTTGCCATGTGTAATGATTGATACGTCGGAAATCTTATTCACCCGAGCTCTGACCAAGTGCTTATGTTCAAACTATAGCCTGTAACTAGGTACTACTAGTATTAATGTCTCCATATTCAATCCCTCGCCCCTGCAGATGTACAAGAAGGATCTTTACAGTCTGGAGGAACCAGTGAGAGTGAACCACGGCGGCATGAAGTCGTCTCTGAGCTACACCCACCAGCCCTACCAGGACAAACAGCCATACCGCCAGTACGACCACCCGCCTTACGCCTACTGTAGCGACGGGGGCGGAGGGGGCTACGTTGAACCAAAGCCTCACCAGGGGAACTTTGACTCTCACCTGCACTACGACAACCGTGTGCCTCAACACTACGACGACGGCCAGTGGCCCCCTTACGACCAGCAGACCTCTTCTCCTCAGCCCCCGGGGTACCAGACTGGCCCGGGCCACCAGCAGGGCTACACCCCCAGGGGAACCACCCCCTACGAGGACGGCCCCGTCAGGGACTACAGCCCCCCCCAGCCCTGCTACGATGAGGCCCCGGCGGGGATTCAGGGCTACGACGGCAGGCCTCGTCACGGTAAAACTCCAGGGCCCATGCGGTACGATGAACCGCCTCCCCCGCCCTCGGCTGGCCCTTACGACGCTCGCTCCCCCTATGAGTCCGAGCCCCCTCACTGCTACCCCGTAAGCTCGCCTCGCTCCCCAGACCCCCCCAAGCAGTATTACGGAGACTCTGCTCCTGGCCTGAGACCCTCCTATAACCCAGGACCTCCCAGCCGGGGCGGTGGCTACAACCGTGAACCTCTAATGACCTCTGACCCGCCCTTGCCCCCTCCCAAACCTGAACCCCTGGCCTCCCCAGGAGAGATGGGAGTAAACGCAGGGTCCAAGCCACCGGGGGAGGAGGAAAGGGACGACCCGGCCATGAAGCCCCAGTCAGTGCTCAACAGGGTCAAGATGTTTGAGAATAAAAGGTCGGTGTCTATGGACCGGGCCAAGGAGGCTGACGACTCTACCGTGATGAGGGTAGGTGTACGACACGGCCAAACACCTAGACAGCATGCTTATAATGTGTGTCTGGGGTAGGGCTGTTACAGTGACCTTATTAGCGCCACACCAGCGGTCACTAGTCATGATGGTAGTCAAATTCCACATGACCGTTTAGTCACGGTAATTAGGCTTCTCCAAGCTCTGATGCTGCGGATGGTCATTAGTATCCTACCAAACTTGCTAACTGCCTGGTACTCGGCACTCTATTGTCCCTCTAAATCACTCTGACATCAATGTAAATGTGATCGAAAATCTAATCAAACACTTCATGAGAGCCCATGAGCTCATGTTGCGCAACATTTCTATAGGCTATCGCAATTGCATGAGAAAACAGAGTGATGGCCTCTACTAAAAAGAGGAGGATCCCATCAGCTTTCTATAGGCTAGGCCTACTATATTTATTTCTCAACTTTCCTAATATTAAGCACATTGCTTCTCTTTACAACAGGAGTATAGCCTACCTGGCTGGCATGAAAATGAATCACGGGGAAAAGCCTCCTCCATTCACTAGTTAAGTGCATAGAGACATGTATTTTCCCCCTTTCCCTGTTTCAATACAGGTGCATGATAATGGTCCATTCTAAATCCAAACACATTTCACACATTCATTATTTACTATATGTAAAGACTCGATTAAATCAAGTATAGTCTGATGGGTGGCAATATTAGCCTATCACTTGTGAATGATGCCTAGCTTGTGTGCAGTAAGGCAAGAAACTCATGCATTTTGTTAGCGACTTTTTCAAATCATAGTCGCATACCTTATGTAGCCTATATGGGGCTTTATTAGACTTTTTAAAATGTAGATGTTCCAAAGGTCTGCATCAGTGGCTTGTAGGCTGTGTGGAATTAGCGGTCAATTACTGTGAGACTAGCAGTTATTTGCTTGACAATCACCGGCTGACGAAAATTTCATGACCGCCACAGGCCTAGTCTGGGGTTCTCAACCTTGGGTACAAGGGCACTTAGCCTATCTACAGGGGCTACTTGGAAAGAACATACAGTAGACCTAATAATCAGTGGCACATAGGGGGTTCTTCTGGCAGAGCAACATAGGATAGGATACCAAGATAACATGTGATTGGTGTAATGAACCACTGTTGAATGTGATAGGATACCAAGATAACATGTGATTGGGGTAATGAACCACTGTTGAATGTGATAGGATACCAAGATAACGTGATTGGGGTAATGAACCACTGTTGAATGTGATAAGATACCAAGATAACATGTGATTGGGGTAATGAACCACTGATGAATGTGATTGGATACCAAGATAACATGTGATTGGGGTAATGAACCACTGTTGAATGTGATAGGATACCAAGATAACATGTGATTGGGGTAATGAACCACTGTTGAATGTGATAAGATACCAAGATAACATGTGATTGGGGTAATGAACCACTGTTGAATGTGATAGGATACCAAGATAACATGTGATTGGGGTAATGAACCACTGATGAATGTGATTGGATACCAAGATAACATGTGATTGGGGTAATGAACCACTGTTGAATGTGATTGGATACCAAGATAACATGTGAGGTAGTGTAGTTGATTCCCACTATATGTTCAAGCTGCAAAGTCAAAATGGGCTATATTGTACAAATGTATAAAAACATTTAATTTAGGGTTTGGCATAATGTTAGCAGAGTGGTTAAGGTCAAGGTTTGGTTTCAAATCAGATTTTAAGAAGAGAAATTGTAAAACAGGGCAGTGCTTCTCACTTCTAAACAGCCCATCTGTAAACAGCCCATCTGTAAATAGCCCATCTGTAAATAGCCCATCTGTAAACAGCCCATCTGTAAACAGCCCATCTGTAAACAGCCCATCTGTAAATAGCCCATCTGTAAATAGCCCATCTGTAAACAGCCCATCTGTAAATAGCCCATCCAACCTCATCCCCATATTGTTTTTATTTACTTTTCTGCTCTTTTGCACACCAGTATTTCTACTTGCACATCATCGTCTGCACATCTATCACTCCAGTGTTAATTTGCTAAATTGTAATTACTTCGCTACTATGGCCTATTTATTGCCTTACCTCCTTACTCCATTTGCACACACTGTATACAGATTTTTCTATTGTGTTATTGACTGTACTTTTGTTTATTCCATGTGTAAACTCTGTGTTGTTTGTGTAACACTGCTTTGCTTTTTGTTCTCAACTGGCCTACCTGGTTAAATAAAGGTGAACTGGCCTACCTGGTTAAATAAAGGTGAACTAGCCTACCTAGTTAAATAAAGGTGAACTAGCCTACCTGGTTAAATAAAGGTGAACTAGCCTACCTGGTTAAATAAAGGTGAACTAGCCTACCTGGTTAAATAAACTTCTGGTCTGTCTGGTGTTCCAGCCTGCAGACCTGCCCAGACCTGTGACTGCACCTGGGCCTGTCCCCAAAGCCAACTCCCTCAGCAACCTGGAGCAGGGAAAGGCTACTTACAGGTACGCACACACACACCGTACACACACACACCGTACACACACACACCGTACACACACACACACCGTACACACACACACCGACTGTACACACACACCGCACCACACACACACCGTACACACACACCGACTGTACACACACACCGCACCACACACACACCGTACACACACACACTGCACCACACACACACACACCGCACCACACACACATCGCACCACACACACACCGACTGTACACACACCCCGACTGTACACACACCGACTGTACACACACCGACTGTACACACACCGACTGTACACACACACCGGACTGTACACACACACCGACTGTGTGTGTTTATGGTGAGAGGTTAGCAGGTGTTTATGGTGAGAGGTTAGCAGGTGTTTATGGTGAGAGGTGAGAGGTTAGCAGGTGTTTACGGTGAGAGGTGAGAGGTTAGCAGGTGTTTACGGTGAGAGGTTAGCAGGTGTTTACAGTGAGAGGTTAGCAGGTGTTTACGGTGAGAGGTTAGAGGTTAGCAGGTGTTTATGGTGAGAGGTTAGAAGGTGTTTACGGTGAGAGGTTAGCAGGTGTTTACGGTGAGAGGTTAGCAGGTGTTTACGGTGAGAGGTTAG